>JPKZ01001541.1:194018-213402 GCA_000803305.1 Toxocara canis
CCTTGCAATGTCGCGAAAAGCCACATCATCGCCGCTTGATATCAAAGAACTTTCGCAGCATCCTAGAATAAAATACATGAGCGGAAATGGCATCACTGAAAATTACGGTGCAACGGCGACCGTCAAATTTATATTGAACAATAAAAACCCGTAATCGTTCCTTTATTGAACAATGGCTCTGAAGCTCCGCGCATATGATTTCAAATGCAATTTTTCACTAATAGTAAGCCAAGTTGCCATATGCTTCCCGTAACCCCGCTTAACGGTATGCCCGAAAAAAAAAGAGGAATAACTTGCCATGCTGCATTTCTGTTCAACTCGTGATCAAGCAACCGCTTTTCGGCGAGCATCCCGAAGTGGTTATGGTGGCCGGGATGAGATCAGAATTGTTCGCGCCTATCTCCCCGAAATTTTCGCGCACACTCTAACAAATTTACAAACTTTTCATGCATACATTCACATTCCCAACTACCTTTAATGCACGATGGATCTTCGTAGCTCTCTGAATCGTATGCATCGGTCACATTCCTACTTTACGAAATGAACCTGAGGACAACCATTCTTCGAACTTATTCTTCCCGCCTTACCGCTTCGCATGCGCCACAAAATACCATGTGAATCCAAAATCGTTCCTAACTTTTGCCTCGGAGCCCATGGAATATCATAGACTCTGTATGCAACAAACTCTAGATGCGGCACAGACTCTGGATGGGAAATTTCATCGCGGAAGCTTTTTATTCGCGAGTTGAAACTACCAGATAGACAGATATACACACATACACACACGCACAAGCAAAATAGGACCACAGTGCGATTTCGCCGCAAAACAATCAGATAAATATTGATTAACAGCTGATCACATAGGTCAGAGAGTATAGTTCTACCACAACAATAGTGCAAATGAATAAGAAGAAGGAAAAAACCCAAAAGTGAAGTAGAAGCTGTCGCTACGGTTTGGAAAGTGCAACTTTGCGACCCACATTATGCGATCAACGGTCACAGATATGAGAGAAACAAGGAAGGGAGAGCAATAGTTCGCCGCGGGCCTGAAGAAAACTTTCAAGACTTCAGCCAGCTATTTTAAACAGTTTGTTTTGCTTTTGGTAACAAAAAATAGGGAATTATATTTATCACCAAAAATTCTTCCTACTGATACAATGACGTCATTTCCTCTATTTCTGTGCCTATCCCCCCCTCAGGCAATATTCGAGGAAAAGTCCTCAACCACCCGCTCATCCGTATCGTAGTGCTGACGCTTCAAATCGTCAGCGATTGACGATTGCTGCCCTAATAAAAGATGACAAACATCCAGTAATGTATCCTCATCGGGTACATCTGTAATAGTAGCACTCCCCTCGTACAACCAAAAAAAAAAAAAAAAAAACGACAGAAGTCTTTTCGATTCACCTTTCAAGTTCATGTGAACACTATAAAACTCTACTAACTGCAACATTAACATCCATCGGCTTACTCAGTAATATGCACATATGAGAACATACGTCAACGTAATGGGAAGATTTAGCAATGTGGGGACAAAGTCAAACATAATCAAGCATAACTGCACAACTCGCCGATATCCCTTTGAGTCATAAACATCATTAACGACCAGGTCATTAATATAGGACTCATGATGTCACCACATCACTTTTTCATGTGAATAAACCAGTACAGTACTTGCCGTGGTATAATGTGGTACAAAATGCAAAGGTACCTTACCGGCCTAGTGACAACAACTGGGATTACAGCATATCCAGAGACTACCTGTGTGCAAAAAAAACGATATCGCTTCTGCGCAAAACTTATTTTGTTTGCGACGTAAAAAAATGTCGTCATACGGTTTCAAAAATGATAAAATAGGGCTGAAACATGTAGAAACGCAGACGATTCTGAATCTTTCCAAACATTTCTTCAACGTTTCCAATGAAGTGATATAGCTTTCTTGGGAAAAACTTCTATATAGAAGCGCACGTTAAATAACGTCAAGATAAAGCCCCGTCCTCAGACCACTATTTGCATTGTGTGCCTTCTCAAAGCATCAAGAAATCCCAAGTTACAATCAAATCAACTATCGTACAATCAAAAAAGAAACGTTCAAATACATTTTTCTACAAAATCTGCCAAGCGATATTCATCTGAAGTTGCTTTTTTTTTCAACGCTCAACCGCAATTTTCAACATATTCCTGCCAAAAAACAAATTTTTCAAACAGCCTCCACCTGCGCAAAAAGTTACGGTTTATTTATATTTTGCACTGACATTTTCTGGTGGCGGAAACGAAAAATGAGCTGATTAAGTCAAGCTGTTAAAGTCAAACTCAACAGTATCTATCGCCCATCTTATAGTCGAAAATACTGAAAAGGAATGCATCAAAGCTTTTAGCCCATCCTGTATTGGCACTGAAAGCACAGAATGCCAAACTGTCTTAAACCATTGAGATGGTAACGTTGATACCGAGATTACCATTTTCGGCAAAAAGCTGCGCGGTTTGCGCATCGAACGCCATACAATCGGATAGCGAGATCGCATGCGCTACACCTTCATGAATACTACGTGGCGCCGCCTCCCAGCTGAATCTTCGTCGATGTGTAGCTAGCTCAAGTCTGCAAAACAACTCTACCCACCAAACTTTGCATGCAATTTTAACACAAAGTAAGAAATGAAGAAACTCGCACAAAGTCACCATACTATTCTTGCTAAGACGAAAAACATTTTCATTTATGCACGCAATATGGCTTCATACCGTTCTGCACGAACTACTACATGAACTTTGACTGCAGCAGTTAAACAATCTACAGAATCAGTGAAGCGCTGAATATGATATGGAATCGAGAACATTTCTGAAAAAGGGTTTTGATTTTTTTCCCTCGAACAGCTTCAGTGGTTATTATAAAACAAACGGAGAAAACAACAGCATTTTTGGTCTTAATAGAAACTGATATTTTTAGCTATGAGAATAAATTCATTTCGACCCTTTGTCCCTAATTAGGAGCTTCACTGTTCTTGCAATCTGTGAACGGACAATCAAACTCGCTTTGAGGAAAAAAATCGTTTGTTCTGAAAAATTTTGGAACGGAAGTTTTCTTATTCCTTAAGATGTAGTTTGAAGTGAGAAATCAAGCAGGTACACTTCCCTTCTAATGAACTTCATTGAAGGCCACAATCACATACAAGCCATCGCTCTTCGCCACTCCAGCCTCATCGTCCCAAGTGCTTGCACAGCTTGCATTTTTCAAAGACCCGAGAAAAAGTTCGAGAAACTTTAAGCCGTAATCGGATCAAAGAAACTTCAAACCAAGTGAGGAAGCAACGACAGAATTTCTAAGGCGTGCTTGCATAGCGAGCCAAAATTTTAAGGATTTTTTGAGTGGATGTGGTGGAGAATAATTATGATCACTATGACAAAGAGAATAACCCTTTGCACTTAAAACCAAAAAACGAACCTATACA
Organism: Toxocara canis; assembly: GCA_000803305.1. Classification (NCBI taxonomy): domain Eukaryota; kingdom Metazoa; phylum Nematoda; class Chromadorea; order Rhabditida; family Toxocaridae; genus Toxocara; species Toxocara canis. Next base: position 197,465 of record JPKZ01001541.1, read on the forward strand.
TGAAATTTTCCGACTCCTTTTTTGCACCAATGAGCTGAACGACTGCGTAGAACATTTGATTGCCATCTTGGAATTTTTCTTGCTTTTCAAGTACGAGCATGAAATGATAGCCGAAACACGACTGCATCATCACCCAATCCACTGCACCCGGAAGATTGATGTCCGTCGCCAGAAAAACTATGTCTTCTCCTGCAACCAATGCACGCTTCATTCCAGATCTTTAAAGTAGTGAAACAAGCTTACAGTTGATGTCTTAACGTGGCTGGCTGCCGAAATGCCAATTTTTCATGTTGCACAAACTGCTTCGCTATCTAGAAAGTGTGTCGCTGTGTAGCTTCTTAGCCCGCACGCGCTTTCTGCTCTTTGCACTCACAATCTCGTCAGCTGCTTTCATTGGCCTAGGTACCCCCAGCTTGCCATGCACGTTCCCAACTTGAGTATCAATTTTTTTAGGAGAAAACGTTCGTTTAAACCCCCGTTTTCTCAAAGAAAAGACGCTCGCCGTGCTCCTCCAACTCGCCTCCCCTCCTTTATACAAAACCTCCTGCAATTCGCCGCAAGTAATTTGTGATCAAAAATCAGGAAAGTGCAATACACCACGTCCTCGAAGAAAAATTGACCACAGTTTTTTTTTCCTGAAATGATATGAATTTTGCGCTGTGGCCATTTAATTCCATTTTCGTACTGCTCTATACGAAAGTTCAGTGCAGTAAAGAAAAATGTGTACCTCCCTCGCAGTATTACAAATGATACCATTGATCCACTTTTCCTGGTCTTTTTTTGGTTACAAATGATACTAGTGGAAACTGCATTGAACTTCCTCGCGAAAAGTGGTATAGATACTGTGCTGTGTCTGCAAACCTTCGAATCCCATGATCGCTCATCGGAGAAAGAAAGGAGCGGAGGAGAGGGTGAGGTGGTCCATCACACCTCCAATGATGAGGGGTTTTAGCATTCCACCCCCCCCCCCCCCCCCCCCCCCCTCTCTTTTCTCCCGCGCTGTGGCCATTTAATTCCATTTTCGTACTGCTCTATACGAAAGTTCAGTGCAGTAAAGAAAAATGTGTACCTCCCTCGCAGTATTACAAATGATACCATTGATCCACTTTTCCTGGTCTTTTTTTGGTTACAAATGATACTAGTGGAAACTGCATTGAACTTCCTCGCGAAAAGTGGTATAGATACTGTGCTGTGTCTGCAAACCTTCGAATCCCATGATCGCTCATCGGAGAAAGAAAGGAGCGGAGGAGAGGGTGAGGTGGTCCATCACACCTCCAATGATGAGGGGTTTTAGCATTCCACCCCCCCCCCCCCCCCTCATTTTCTCTCTTCCCTCCAACTATTATTCGAAATATGTCTCCCTAACGCATGTCGAAACTTCTATTTCCACAAGATCGGTCACTTGTCTTTAACGACGGCTCGCGCAATGTGTGACTACCGAATAAAAATAAGTTACTATGCAAGCAGTCCTCTGCGCTCTTTATTCTCTCTGAGAATCGCTCAAGAAAATTTTATGACTACGACATTAACATTTACAATTTAAAATATTGCTACCTATCAAGTGGAACGGGCGGGCATATGAAATGCTGAAACGACGAAGCATACAAGATTCGTGCACCACAAACCACAGCACCAAACCAAAACTAACGCTTCTTCTCGCTTTGCTTTTCGTTGATAGCAGTTCTTAAGTACACGATAGCAAATGGATAGCAGCAAGAGTTGGTCGCTGCCACATAAGTTTTTGTAGAGTGTGAAAATGACGCATCGCAAAATCTGTGGACCTCTCGCATGCGAATGATTGATTAGTAGTTTCTTTGGGGATCGCTTGCAAGCGAAATGTCAATTATCTCTCGCGATCTCTTGCACGCGTGTGGTCTGCGCGGTTGCTGTCTTGCGAAGCTCCCGCTGCTTCTTAAAACTTTTTGGAGGACCAGATGCGAAGGCTACTCATTTATGCATATCATACGTGCGACGGCGACATAAAGGCGCAGGAAGGAGAAGTATGCACTCCTCCGTTGTCCACTTATGCCGCAAATTCAACTGTTTCGAGTGACTGCAAAGAATAACTTGAAAGTACGTGGAGTGAGCACTGTTAGGTCCTATCACTTGCCTTGAATCATTTCCCGCGAATCGAATGCATCGTTTCATCCAACGCGAAAATGAACTGGTTCAACTCAAAACGATTCGAAAGACAAGCTGACAAAAAGAAACCAAACGTAAGCGTGAAGAATAAGTGCGCATATGATCGTGCACAAGGTTTTATTCGAAAGTACGGAGGAAACAGCGAAATTTTTAGCCATATTTTGAAAAGTCCGTTAAAGAATAAGTAAATAAATAAACAATCACCCAACCCTGAAGCGTAGTTATCGATTTGTGAACCTTCATGAGGTGTCCCATCACCTCGGAGAGGCTACCCTGCCACTTGCAAGATGCACCTGGACAAGGGCAACAGTATGGTCTGAAACAAATCTTATTTTCGAAAATTATCTTACTATGGCCTGAAACAAATCATTCACTGAAAATTGCCTTAAGTGTTAAAGGGAAGCAAAAACTGCTAGCAAATTTGTTAGTGTCGCCATTCCTGGCTACAACTTTGTATAGGTTTTTTGTTAGCATATTTTAACTTCGCAATGTTCACGAATGTTCTGCTTCTTCAGGCAGCGATCTACTCAATTTTCAAACTTAGCGAGGTTTCAATAACTAAAACGTAAACAAAAATGCCAATAGAGTAAATATTTAAGATTCTCTAAAGTCGTGAAACAAACTGAAAACAATACTATCTTTTTCAATCAATAATATAAAAGTATTGGTTAGAAATTCATCAAATGTACAATTTTTCAAACAAATATTCAGGTGAGTCGGACTCAACTAATCATAAAACCAACTATTGTAGTTATCTAAAATTATCCAAGATTATTAAACAAAAATGGCACATCAGGTGCAACACAAAGAATTAGGTGGAACATAAGGGACAAGAAGATCTGCAAAATATACTAACCGGTGTTCACACAGTTCCTCATGTTCGACTTTCTCAACGTGCGAGAAAGTCAGCGGACATCCAGAACTTGAAAATTTGCATGGGAACATTACCGTATTGGCAATCTTTTCGAGAACCAAGTTCCGAACACTTGCTGAAATTGTGCATGAAATTTGAAAGTGATACAAGCGGATGAGAGGCTAGGAAAGAGAATGATGCAAAAGGATCAACTACAACAAAAACCACTTGAGGCATATACTCTTTCAGCCTTATCATTTTATTTCGCAGAAAAACTTTGTGGACTTCCTGCCCGTTCGTACATCTGTCCGTATACTTCAAGCGAACGTCTAGTGTACCAAGCAGAAAGACATTTATTGCTAGACCCTTTCGCGGCCAACAATTTCTATTCTAAAAAATAGTCCTGCAACTGCTGACCTTACCGTTTTGTGATATCTGGATAGTCGTCATCAGCCGAGGGTTACGAGTTTTATCCCGGCCAATGGACCATTTTTTCTGACCCCACTTTTGTTGCACCACAAGAATCGGTACTTAAAAAGTTAAGACGAAAGCAGCTTGCGGGAATTCATCCCAAAAATCACCCCTGTAGCTACCCACCCCCTCATTTCGTCCTCATCCAGTTTCAAAATTTACACCCGTCTACGGAAAGCCTACTCGATTTCTGCTAATGAGAATGATAAATTTCAGATCTGGTCCGACTCGACTGCTCATACATTACTAAAGATTCGCTTTTCTGCGACATGATCAGTGGAATATGCAGCCAAACCAGTCGTTAAATAAAAGCAAATTTCTATTTCCTTGAGGGAAAGCACTACACTGGATTGCGTAAAGGGGATTAAAATCGGAGGTAAGAGATGTCCACAAAGAATAGATTATACTTATCGCATCTCCTTGTGCTAGCTTTGGTGGTTCAAGAGTTGAAAATACGAGATGAGCCGAACAGGCAAGCTCGTTTAAGAACGAAAGCTTCTTGCCAATTTTAGACCGAGCGTGACATATATTTGTTTTTACTGGCCAAAGGCAGACTAGGCAGCACGGCCCCCGTCTCCTTCGCCTCCCCAATTTCTCCACTTCTCCTTCAGCTCGTCTGAATCATCGCGTGACGTGACTACAATTTTTGCTTTCAATCAACTTAGACTCTCTAAAAAATCTATTCCACAAGTTTCACTTAATCATCAATATCGTAGGCTGACCACATGCATAGGGGGATAAAAGGCAAAACTTACGCACTGGTCCCCTACATGTGGGACAACACGTTAGTTTGGGACGACAGTTACCGCAAACAAGGTGACCGCTCTGGCACTGTAGATAGGGCGGCATCATGTAATCCATACACACAGGACATTCGAATGCTGACAGCACCTGTAAAACCATTTATCACAAACTTATTTGCTATCGAAGTGATGGTTCAGGGCAAACAACATAAACATATCTAGAAAAATTTAGCCTTCTTTATGTGGACGCCAAAGTTCACAAGTTCCTCTCTATCGCCATCCGATCGCTTACGCTATAACAGTTTCTCGATGGAGAGTGAAAATAAAATATTGGTGCCCTGAATTTCTTAAGAGTGTTGTTAAAATCACTATTCTTTCTTCACCACCACCCCCACCCCCGCTTCTTAGAAAATTGATCAGCCTTCCGCCTTCCTCTGAAAACAAAGAAGTGTGACAGAACAGCGCCGTGTGGCAATTCACCACTGTCTTAGCAAAACAATAAAACAACATGAAAAAAAAACTCCACTGTTCAACTACCTTGAAAATCCATCATTTTCAATTATTCCTATCTGCTACTCATTTTCAGTAAAACAATAACAACAGCTTTGAGAACGTCGATTCCTGCGTAAATTCTTCACGCCGAACGCGTCACCTCTCAACAGCTGATATCAGCGTTACGCTGCTGAAGGTCGAGTGTATGTAGGCGTTTTAGGGAAAACGGGAGCAGTGCATGCGTGGATTTCGGATGAAGCATGGGGACCGCTGTGAGAGATGACTGATCTCGTTGACAGAGATAAGCTCTGCCCCCAGCACCACTATGCATAAATATACCTAGACAACTGAATGCTACCTCAGGATTGGCATTGTGAGTGATCGACTGAGGAGTTGCAACTGCAAACTGCGGTGCAACGCTCTGCGTAGTTACGGGACCACCCGATAATGAACCTGAATCTGAAAGTACTCGCTCAATTCATATCATATTTCCCAACTCATGCGTGATTCACCCAACCACAATATTCTGACAACTTCAGCTAAACAAGCAATATGTCGCGTTCTTAAAAACAGAACTTTATGGCCAGTTGTTGTACACATAGTTGCCATAGGCTTGCACAATTTTGTGACCTAAAATCAAGTGGGTTAAGAAATTAGATCAGCTGCGTAGAAATGGCTAAAACACTCAAAGACTGGGGAATGCTTCCTTAAACCAAAGGAATTTTGTGGCAAACCAAATGGATAAAACACCATGCGATCTGTAAAACTCCCGACAGAAATCCCTCCTCAACACAGGTCCCCTTCCGTCCTCCGCCCTTTTCTTTTACTACTCCATTTTAAGAACTGGACATGTGTTTGATTCGCTGGCTTATCGGTCTCGTGAAAAGTAAGTCCACTGCCACTTCATTGTTGCAAAACAATAAAATATTCCGGAATTTCGATTAAACTCTTTATGAAACGAGACCCTATGAACGTAGAATTTGTCAAAGACTATGTGATACTTCCTTTCAATTCTTTCATAAAAACAGCATTTACTTCATCCCTTTAACCATACCATAACGCAACGAAGGCGGAGTAAAAATACGAAAAGTATTAGGTGCGCAACCACATAGCACTTAAGCAAATACGTGATGGGGAACCGTATTACGCAGCTGCCATATTTCCTAATTTCCAGCAGCTATACAAGAGACTGTTGGAAGCACAAAATTTCCCATATTTGGGAATACATCTACAGTCTCAAAGACGATCTGAAGCAGTCAGATATACAAATATGGTTGCAGCCTTTCAAGCAAGCCAACTTCACCCACAACGTCGAGCCCTCATGCGTGCAAAGTGTTACATTAGATGCGGTAACTTGCCCAACGACTCAAATATACAGCAACCTAGATGGTGCGGCAAATGTACTGAAACTCCATTAAATGGAAGAATTCAACCAAAACGGCGGAAAAAGTAGAGTTCATTGTGATCGTGCACGAGGTATTTCATGATAACGCACATGAACACATAAGCATTACACTAACCTGCTTAAACCATGGTCCGAAATAATGAAAGAGCTATACCAAAAGCCGGTATTAAAAAGTCTTAATTATTGAGCGACAACTCATTAAACTATCATTCAGCTTCACATATTTGGAAAGTGACAAATTTGTAAATCAATTCGCATTTATGCAATGCAAATCACATTAGGAATAAGAAAACAAAAACAACTTTCCAAGGTCGGCAACACAACTTTACAATAGAATAGTAAAATTAGATGTTCACTATCAGGAATAAAATTTGTTCAATCCTATATTCACTTGTGAGAATATTTGCATAAAATTCCAACAATTCAGAAAATGATATATCGAAAGTTTTACATCCCATTGCAAAAACCGAGTCTTAATAAAAATCAGTTTTGGCTGATTAAACTCATTATCACATACAGCATAGCAAATCTCCATGTCGTGGTGCGGTTAGTGTGGTCGGCATTGTCACAACGGAGAATCCTTCGAGTGATGCGGTTTAGTGAAATGAAGTACGATTAGAAAATTATAACTGTGCCGTCTCTGTGTAAATGTAAACGGCGCAGACCTTTAAAATTGGGATGAAAACGATATTTATTCGATTCCTGACGCACTCACATTTATCCCTTCTGACAAAAAAAAAACCAAACCACGGTATTTTTATGAGTTTTCAATTTCGACACCCATCTATAGACAACTTATTTTGTACAACTAATAACTCCTTTTGCTACAAGTGCGGGCATGCGCTCATTACGCTCTCAGTAAAATAAAAATGAATAGCACTTAGAATTCAAAGAAAAACACACTGGCAGGAGTTGATCCCTGGACTCGACCGACGGTCTTTGGTTGGGGAGTGGCCACACCTTGCGTTGGATTCATCTGACCACTTATGGAATTCGGAGTCGAACTGCTGCTACCACTCGGTTTAAATTCACTGCTCATCTCTCTGGCTTCCGTTTCCACCGTTTTCCCTCGAAGATCCAAGTTTGTCACTCCACTACTGCAATCTAACTGTTAACCGAACAAGAGCAATGTAGAACTGTGACGGAACACCCACGTGGACTCGTTGACATCGGTCATACTTGATCGCATTCAGCTCAAGACCATATCAGTATGTGCAAAATGCGGTCACGATTACAACAAAGATACAATGGTCATGATTAAATCACTCAAAAATCACTTCTTGAAGGGCTACAAAGTGATAACGCCTGAGACCCTCGCTCACATCGGCTTGAGCATACGATAAGATGGGTAAGAATGTCGTGCAGCATGGGGCAAAATCCAGCTCCTTGTGTGCCGAACCTCTTGCTCCCCAGTTTTGCTTTCAAAGAATGCCATTCCACTGGTTTATTTTCAAGGGCGTTACAGCAACCCCTTCCACACATACTACATCAAAAACAAGCGCCTTATCAAGTTCTTAATGAGCATTATATTGAAGCCCACCATCAAAATCTTCAGAAGCCTCGCTGCTCGAACTTACGCCACCTAATAAACACTCGGTGACGCACGAAATTATCATGCCATAACACGCGAGAAAGATCCTCCGTTAAAACCGTTACCAGCCTCTATGAAGTGTCAATTGCGACACAGCCCAAACAATCGCCCGTTTAATCCCCAAAAAAGCAACACTGCCGCTTTAAACACCCATCCGTACCATGAATTTTAAACGTAAAAGCGCTCTCCGCACAACGACACACCGCGTGAGTATAGTTTCCCAGCAACGAACACCTGCGGCCCTGTTGTGCAGCAGCGTGAGGATCAGTCACACCGCCGCCACACAATCCATGCAAGATTTGGTCATCCAAATTCTTAAACTTAGCAGCTAAAAGACCATTGCTGTTCGGCTCACGAAAAATGTTATTGTTAGCGAATGTTAAAAACTATCGCAACACTCCTAATGTAGCGTGACGTAGTAGACGAAGTGGTTTCTCGTGTTAATATTTTCAAGGAATAAAAACAAACTTTGCACCGTCCCTTTCTCCCGATATCTGAGCAACCTCTCTGTCCTTGCAATTAGTTCCCTCTTTTAGTTTCATATAAGCTCCTGACTTGTGACTCGCAAATAATACATACTTCTTTCTCCCATTCTCATCATAATCGGTCGAATCATATTTCTATTTGAAGTGAGAACGACCCAAAAGACTCACTTTATCGATGATGCTATCGTTTCCAACCCCATTAGCTTCCTGATCATACGATAGCGCCAGTGGCACTTCATATGCGAAATGATTTGCAGTTTTCATGGAACGTTTGCAGTGGAGCACTTAACGGATGAGTGTTATTTGCATTGCCTCAGTCCTCTGATCCTCTATATAATTAAGGCGACTGACAACCATTTCAGTCGATGTAAGCGAATTTATTCTTGACAATCTGTTAGTTTCAATTATTTTAATCTAAGAGTTTCGCGTACCGACATTTAGTCAAAATGGACGTTCATTTCCAGTACATGTACTGCAAACAGAATATGCATTATATATATGTACTTCCACAAATTTCTGCGTTCAACTACGAGCTAATAAGCTTTAATTGGTTTCTCAATTTTGACGCAATACTGTACGGTACGAAGGACAGTGAAGAACGGTATAAATGTACACTACCTTTCGCTGGTGAACTAATAACGCTGGTGGAAGGTTCGGACTTTACGGCAAATTCAGGGAATTTTTGCTTCACAACCGTTTAAATGGTACGACGAATAACGACCAAATTCGTGAGCTCTGCTTAAAGACATGATTTAACCGAGTGGTTTTATTAGCTCATAAAAAGTTCAATTTTGAAAAGTATTTCTATAAATACGACTAACACCATTAAGGTACCCGCTATAGGATGGAGCATGTATTACATGAGTATATGGAATCATCAACTAACGGTCTGGACGTAGTATTTGAAATCAAAACATGTCCTGCGATGCCAGAATTTCGAAAAAGCGCATAGTTGTGCCATGTACTTTGATAAATGCTCACTTATATTCTATGCTTCAACACGTCCGAGTGGTGATACAGTGCCTGTACCACCTTATTCAAGTTTTCTTGCTAAGACTGCGATAACATTTCAGAAATTTTTTAAGTGAAGTTGATGTGCTTTACTATTTATTATTTTCCTAAATTCGCAGCCAAGCGGCACGTTTTGCGTAAACTGTCCATCAACACTGTTGTGTTTGATATGTTTGCACAAAGCGGTGAAAAACTAAGATTGAAATCAGGAAGTAGTTTCACTTAAGAAAAGAAAAGTTGAAATCCAAGCGTATTTTTATTTATTTTCAGATCCCTATTGTCTATCAAATGTTCCAGAACATTTACGGAACGAATTTCTTACGGCGTTGCGAGGTAAATGAGGAGAATCCTCAATATATTAGACGTTTAGAAGAATTATGATTGTTATTCATCATAAAATTCTGCTTTAATCAAGCCTGCTCGATTTTCATTCCCTGAAACCTGTGCCTCTTGAAATGAAACCACTTACGTTTGTAAATATTTAACAACGCCCTGTTTACAAGTGTTATATTTACCGCAAAAAAAACTATTATGAATTCAGGAGAAATGTGAACAAGTCAATTCGTCAAAAGTTCAACGCAACTGAAAATTGGTCCGAACTTTGAAATGAGTCACAAGGTGCGAGAAATTAATTTTCGGTTGACTACTTATTGGAACTTCCTCCGAATATTCCCAAAGGTACTCTAGTATTACATTTCAGAAACTATTGATGCACATAGCAATGGTTTCTGTAAGATTTTTCCCGTAGATGATCAAAAAATGTGTCGCCCTTTGCAAGACGCCGCTATCGATTTGCACATTTTGAAACGGAATCTCAGTGCGTTCGATAAGTGGTTCAAATCTTGGCAGCTTAATATTTCGTGCAAGAAATGCGGGATTCCTTGCTTTAATTATCGTCACGAGCGCTTCATGCGATTAGAAAAAAAAGTTTTTGCCAACTGCGAATGATGGGCATCGCCATCGTTGTGTCAACATCGATCAAAATTTGCGCTGCGTCGAGCTAGGTGGATAACTGTTTTCTGCGTGCATCGCAACACAAATCTTTTGAATATCATCACAAGGCCTATACTGTGTACTACCATCCTACAGTAGAATCTCGTACGCAAGCATGATTCCTACACTTCATGAATAATTTAAAAACTGTTGAAAACGTTCAACAGTATGCCATTTGTATGGCTTTCGTGTGGCATTTAATGCAATATACACTAAGGGTATTTGATCTTGAACCGTTAGAGTATTGCCGAATTACATTTGAATCGACCCTTTGTTTAAAAATCGTCTAAGGCTTTTCTGAAATATCACTGGAAAGCCTTGTTATTCGTGCTTCTTGATCAGCGGAGCGTCGACCTTATCGTTATCAGTTAGCACGCAAAATTTGTTGCCTGAACAGTGTCCTCTTCAGTTTCCAGTTTAGAGTTGTCCATATTCGGAATGAGCTCTCCGCGTCAAATTGCTGAAGGGCAGAACTTTCTGTGCTCATAACTCGCCTCGACTCGATTGACCTCAGGACGATCACTCATTTAATTTGTTGACTCTCCTGCCCATATTTGTTTGATTTGCTTACCGTTTTATGCTCACTGATTTTGCTTTTTTTTTATATAAACCTATGTAAGTCATTTTTTCCCACTTTTCTTTGCTGATTGGTTTTGATTCTTTCACGTACGTATGTGCAATGCATGCAATGTCTGTTTATACAGTTACATTTATGTCGGCGCCATTTTGTTGTAAATCTTTCTGTCGCATCCAATTTTCTTTATTTATGTGAATAAAGATGATTCATTCGCTGATTGATTCATTCAAGATATTTCTGAGCAATCAAATCGTGCTGGTCTGTCATCGCTACAAGCAGACAATCCAGCTCGATTGTCGATTTCTTTTAAAGTGCCTCTCTCCTCTCCAAGAGAGCCCAGTTCACAATTCTCTCTATTTAATGAGCTTCCAAAATTTTTGCACTATTGCATTCTAAAACCATTGCACCTTTCAACAAGTTCACCATATCCGTATTGCTTATCACTATATTTTATGCATGTGCTCAAATTTTTCACTTTTGCCCGCTTAGAAGGCTGTGGAAATGCGCGCCAGTTATGAATGTGCCTCTGAAGACCTCTTGGAATCTCTGCTTCGCTCCATCAGAAATGCGACACTTTCCAGGACCCCTGGACTTAAATTGTGCATCCTGGAAGTTTTGTTTGCTTCATAGACCTGCGATTTTCTACGAGTTTTATCGTTCTCTAGGTGCTTTTTAAAATTATTCAGATGGCTAACAGAACCCTTCAAAATTACTTTTATTAAAACCCTCTTAAATCTATGCAGCGCCATCTTACCTATTTTAATGCACTTAAGTTTTTCTTTATGTGCGGCTACATGACCAAATTTTTAGTTTATAAACCACTTGAATACAATTATCGTTTGTTTTTTACAATACATGTGCATTTTTTGAAGGCTACCGCCATCGTTGGTTGAAGTGACCATATTTATGGCACAGTTAAGTTATTTATGATTAAAGTAGTCTTTCTTGGACAAATGCAACCATGCTGTTTTGAGGTGCTACTGTTTTGTGGAGCAATATTTTGATGACTTCTCGAAACGCGCTCGAACTGCAAGCTGTACAACCGAGGTTACCCCCTTGTTCAAAGCGTTCTTTTCAATACCTACCTGATTGCCATTCTCAGATGTGTAGACTTTGTTTGTTTACTGTTAGTTTTCGCATACATTGCTATCTTAGTATGGTGAGGTTACTTGTATCAGTACAATCAATATGCTGATGTGCTTACAATCATAAACAAACAATTCCATTCGACTGAAAAGAATATCTCTCTCTTCTTTGCAGAACAGCTCAACTCAGCGTGGTTCCTTACCATTCGTCAATGTTATTTGAACCAATAAATCACTCACACAACGATCGTAGCATGCATTCTTGAACAACTTCACAAGATATTTATAAGAATATTTATTAAAGTGGCACTTAGTGACACGCTTACATTTTTTATTGGATCACGTTGAGCTTCTTTCCGATGCGAATAAAAGCATTAATGGCACGGTCAATTTGTTCGCGGGTGTGTGCTGCCGAAATCTGAAAACCTTTTTTAAGTTTGATCGATTCGACTTTAATTGCGACCAATGGCACACACAACTCCACTAGACCCGCTACGAAAGCAAACATCCATTCGACTACGCAGGAAGCGTTCAGATGACCAAGTCGTGAGACGTTTGGCCAACGTATGGGTAGCAGGCGTAGGAGAGCATGATATGACGTTTATTGACTTAAGATGACGACAGCAACGGGCGATCGTGAAGGACGGGAACGAAACCGAGATAAATCAGCCAAGTCAAGTAGGACAAAGATCGTTGCGAACGAGAGGTGGGTCCAAACATTCTCAAAAAAAAAACATGCGTGGAGCGTAAAAATGCTTGTTCCGGATTTAGGAAAAAAATCAATGATGAAGTGGTTCACGAACCTGCACGCGGATTCTGGCCTTTCCTTTCGGGACCACAGGATAACTGAACCCGATAACATAGATACCTTCCTTGAGCATCTCATCCGCGAAATTTGCAGCCAATCTAAACAGTGTATATATATAGCTGTATTTATTAGCAAAACTATTGTCGGCAACTAGCGACAATTATGGGAAAAAAAACCAGTTCAGACCGAAACTCCGAATCATGAAACGATTAGCTCTCTTCAGTTGCTGGAATTTATTAAATAAGGAAAGAGACGAATATGCAGACAACAAACCTGGCATCTCCAAGCATCACAGGACAGATGGGGTGGTCACGGTTACCAATAACTTTGAATCCAGCTTTGGTCAGTGAGTCACGGAAATGAGCGATATTCGATTTCAGTGAACTGGTGAACTCATTCGGTGCCATCAGCAAATCAAGTACCTGAACCCAGCGGTTAAAATTCATAACTTCAACGGTGAAAACCTCAGAAATTTCTTTTAAAAAATGTCAACTGACATAACGCTTGTGATACGAAAATCAATGGAAATTTATTTTAAAAAAAAAAAAACATTTTGTGTGGATAAGCCGTCTTGCTTTACCTCAAGTGATATTGTTAAAAACGGCCAGCGACCTCAAATTCACAGTAACTGAATCTAATCAGGGCACCTACTTTATGCATTCTTGACGACAAACCTTAAGCGAAGCGCCAACAATAGACGGAGCAAGGGAGTTGGAGAAGAGGTATGGTCGAGAGCGCTGTCTGAGTAAATCAATCAGAGGCTTCGGTCCGGTCGTGTAGCCACCCATAGCACCACCGAGTGCCTTACCGAGTGTCGAGTTAATAATATCGATACGTCCCATGACTCCTAGCTGCTCTTCAGTACCACGTCCAGTTGGGCCGAAGAAACCTACAAAAATCCGTCTATTCTACGACGCTCTTTTACTTATATGATAAGCATTTATAATAAGATAAGCAATGACAAAAAATAAGCGCAATGATAAAAAATGATAACACTATATACATGTACTACATATATACATAAATATATACATATACATATGCATATATCTATCTATCTATCTATCTATCTATCTATCTATCTATACATATATATACACATATATATACATATATATACATATATGTATATATACATATACATATATATGTATATACAATCCATTATAAAAATTATAAGGATGGATCTTTCAAATATTTGCCAATGAGACAATGAAATGACTAATTCAAAGATTGAAACGATCGCTGACAACGTCAGTTTCCCAACTGAACAGGCAGTAATTCTTTCGCTGATGAGAACGTACAATGAATTCTGTTTGAGATACAACAACGTTGCGATTAACTCACCAGTTGCGTGGCACTCATCCATGAAGGTAATAGCATTATGTTTCTCGGCGAGGTCACAGATCTCCTTCAATGGCGCCACATCACCATCCATACTGAACACACCATCAGTTGCAATAACACGTCGGCGCATACCTTAAATATTAGATTAAGTGCTTTCTTGCTTACTTTTCTAGACATCGTTCATGCTTCAACCCCTTCGAAAGCGTCATATCTCTGGCTGATTTTTTTTTTTTTTTGGGGGGGGGGGGAGGGGGGGGGGGGCCATATCAAAAAACTATACACTCTCCTAGTTTAACTGTGGACCTTAACACAGAAAACACTTCTAGCTTATTACTAATGTGTCACTTTTAACGCGCAAATATTCATTTCTGGTTGGTCAAAAATCATCTTCCACTCGCGATACCAGCAAGTCTTTCGTTTTAGGACAAAGGAAGAGCTCGTACCGCTTACGGTCCATAAAACCTACAGAAAGCATTCAACTTGTATCTGCCAAACTGCACCACCCGAGATCTCTTCGAAATGGAATTAGTGCCACTTAAGTGAATGTTATGTTTCTGTTTCCGTAAATCTGAATACTTTTCATACTTTTCATACGGTTGTGTTTTTTAAAGAATTTTAGTTAGCAATTCTGAACACAGCGAAAACAGTGATTGACCAATCAGCATAGTGACAACGTTTGGTGAAGATATCAGCGACAAATTACCTTTAGTCTCGATCAGAATCTTCTCGAGATCGGCCATATCGCAATGCTTATAGCGATATCTGTTCGCTTTGCACAGACGAACGCCGTCAATAATGGACGCATGGTTCAGTTCGTCGGAAATCACTGCGTCTTCTTTGCCTATAAACAATCTTTGAATGGAACAGGTAATCTCTTCATATTAATTCCGATTTCGATTTCTTTTCTTTATCTACTTTTAGCTACGGAAATGACGTTCTGTAATATCGATTCATCCGTTGATGCTCGAAATAATCGCTAAGTCAATCATTTGCGGCGTTCCAAATTTTCGCCTTTACGCATTTTGAGAATTACGCGACTACAAGACCGGTCGAGTATGGTTTACTTGAATGCTTATTGCTTATTCTGTGCATACGTTTCTTATTTCACAAGTGATTTATTTTGCTCACTTAAGCGACAATAGAATAGATGAATAATTAAATTTTCAATAGAGAATAATTAAATTTTCAAAAGAGATTAATTAAATTTTCAATAGGTGTTCGCGTGATGAACGCATTTGTGCATTAAGATTCTTTAAAAGTGAACAATAAATAAGCTTGCCTATCGAACTAAGATCCCACAAATACTTTCCTAAACTGAGTGATCCATGCATTCATTGTTGGGTAGTATAGCTGTGTTGATGGCACATTATTTCGCAGCGTTCTTTGTGTGCAAAAGTGCAATCAGCAGCTATATAGCTTTAAAACGCTCCCATCTGCACGTGGAATGAATCAACGCTCTCAACGAAACGAATTGCACCTATCAACTCCAACAACAAATCGATTTCGCTGCATCATTTTAGTGGACAGCCGCCGAGTATTGCTACGAAAATAACATCGCAAACAGCATTTAATCAAGATGATCTTCCGTTTTTGTGCAAGCATGCTGGCTCAACTTCACATACAATAGCGCATCTAGTTTTACAAACAGGGCGGGGAGATGGTTAAGAAAGAGCAAGGGAAGGAGGGAGAATTATGGTCCCAAATAGTTTGAAGACGGAGTTGGTGAAAAAGAAGCAGAACTTTTGTGGAAAATCGAAGAAAATTTATCTAGAAAAGGAGTGGATTTTACATATTATTTGCTACATTTAAAAATTTCTATTTTTTAAGTAACTCTTTGTCGAAATGTGTGTAAACTCCTTTACGTAAAAATTAGGATTACACTCGTGACCAAACCCGACAAAGACAATTAGAGCGCCTCCCCACTTGTTCCTTTCG
>JPKZ01001541.1:213502-238896 GCA_000803305.1 Toxocara canis
AACAACTCACCGAGATAATTGTTAGCACAGAAGTTGAGCAATTTTTTATCACTTTTCTGTACATCGATCTCCATTCCTTGTCGGCCAATAATAACGCGCTCGTTCTTGTAAGTACCCGCATCCTGAATGAAACATATAATTTAACAGGAACCAGAGCAAAATTTTTTAAAAAAAAAGAACGAGGTTTTCAGTTTGCCAAATATTCTCCTAATCGACAAAACCATCGCTCATAAAAGAACGTACTTTAGTAGTTATTTTTAATCTAAGAAATCAGTGAAATAAACTTCAAACTTTCAGCGTGGGAATGGTGAAAAAATTATCCCAAAACAATATTTGCATACTATTTTAAATTCAGTGTAATCAACTAAAACAGATCATGGAACGATTCGTAAAGCTGCATAAATGACTTGCTTTGATGGGTGAAGGAACTAATTGTTCATAAAAATGTTTCAAAATTTAGCTGGATCGAAACATTCAATCCTGGAATGAACATTTCAACGATAAAAGTGGGGATGAATTAGCCGAAAACTGAATAGTAAAAGGTGGTCAGTGATCGAGGAAATCGTCAGGTAGTATACGAAGTAAGTCGAAGTAAACATGGATGAATAAGCAACGAAGAATGGAGGCTGAGGACAAACCTTGATTTCTTTAAGTTCACCTTCGATTGCAGCACAAACTTCCGCTCTTGCGGCCGAGATTCTTCGAAGCGATTGTAGAACGTTACGAGAGAGCATCCTTCCTAGCAGGGCGCGGCACGAAATCGGCTGTGAATAACCGTTGGCAAACAACGATTCGCTCCTTTTGTTCGTTTCAAACCACGTGCGTTCTAGTACTTTCCCTTTGGCCACTCCTCTGCACGTGCGATTAAGCGTTTTTCATTTGTTCGACTGTTCAAACTGAATCAAAAAACGCTTCCGATACACAACAAAACTGTGTGCAATTTCGAGTGGGCTATTGAATTTACTCGACAAGTGTGACCACATTTGTTTTATTCTATTTTAATTTATCACCTCAAAGACACGTTCTTTACACCAACAATCCTTGATTTGCTTTCTTCAGACTCGCTTCTCAACGCAATACTTTCCGATTCATAACGGTGACGCCACGTGCTGTCCTTTCTAATGTCTCGAATGCTTTTATCCATAAAGGCAGCCGCCACTTTTAAATCAGCTGACAGCGATTGAAAACAGTTTGGATCAGGCATTCCAGTTAGAACTCGATACGGTATTTGCGAACTTCATAATCACAAAAGTTCGCGTCTTGACAAACAAGCGGGGGTAGTACGCATTTACACTCAGAACAAATTTAAAAAACTGTGTGAGTTATCAACAACATTGAAGGCCATCCGTCGATGATGTGGTGAAATCTAGTGGCGGTGCATGAATAAGATTGCTTTAGTCCACGAAAGTTTTATGAAGAGCTTTTGAACCTAGCGTTAGCCTGTATAAATTTTTAACTCACTTTTCGGGGAACGTAGAAAACTTAAAAATTCTATAGAAAATCTTTTTACAAAGAGAACAGCTCGCTTTGCAGTTTCGATAGCTCATTTTCATATGATAATCGCCTTGATTTTCTACAGTTCATTTATTGACAATAATGAGAGAAATGATAAACTTTGCAAATATCGTTGTCGAATCTTTGCAAATAGTTCGGTTCAAATTCCATAACATCTAAATATTTTGGTGTATAAGATCGTCTAATGCCTCAAGACTCCTAAAAATGTCATCCGACTACACCAACTTTACATTGCTGGTGAATAGTTAATGGCTTTCTGGAGGGAGAGGCTTATTTGAAGCGAGTATATTTTTTTCAGCTGCCACTTATTGGCGTTTGTAGCCTGCAGCTCCTCATTACATGGTACTACTAGTACAATAGGATGCTATGTGGAGCATACTCGAGCTGGACACTACACCAAGAACGTTTTAGCCTGTACCGAGTCGTGTTCTTAGTATTCGGCAGTACCTTTTAACTAGCAGGACCATCTCGAGAGGCTAGCTACTTTTTCGCCATTTTCAGGTGGCAGAGAGAGGGGAAGGTTTGTTGGAGAAAAGAGTTAGTGATGGTGAGGAGACTTTGTTCTGGGTACCACAAGTATTTTAAGTTGTGCGCTCAAACAATTAACTGCTTCGATACTGCTAATTCACTGAAAATGGTCGAGTGTCTCAGCTTCTATTAGAAAGCATTTTTTTTTTGAGGTGGGAAAAGAAATTTGATTGTTGAGAAAATTTTGTCATAAACACCAAATGGATAGCGTCGATGAGCACAATGTAGTCGAAGGAATCTTTGAGATACGATTTGATTTTGTTGTCTGTCTCAATTTGGAATATTCATGAGACATCACGCACGAGAACAGATTGCTGAATGTGTTCCGTATGTGCATCATCAAGCCGTCGGCAGCACATGCCGAACGTTATACAGTAAACACCTTGCAGGTAGAACAATTAAGCAGCGATCCTTCTCGAGGTGTACGATCAGCCGATAACTGATCGTTTCGAGAAATTTGTGTGCGCAATACATCAATTATGTGCGATTTGAAGCGATACATATGCGCTGAAATTTTTGCCATCGCTTCATTACGATAACCTTTTACGTGTACGACGAAAAAGAAACCAGTATGGTTCGAAAAAAAACTTTGATTTGAAAAATTTCTTCAATCCAAAACTCGATGGTCCTACGAGATGACAAATTGCCAAGCGACTGGGCGACTCTTGTTGCAGTCAAAAATGCAGTATTGCATGTAGCACAGCTGTACGCACGTTCACGACGTTCTAAAAGTTGACGGATCCGAATTTTTAACTGCTTCAGGCAGCATCAGACGTCATAAACATCATTGGCAAGCAGAGCTTTGGTTCTTCGTTTATAAAAGTTGATGTTAGCTTCATTTAAATGATTAATTAGAATCGAGCACGAAGTGTTCGATAATTGTAACGAACAAAAAAATTATGTTGGTATAACACCTTTATGGCCTAAGTCGTAAGACGTTCCATGCATACAAATACATTTTACTTGTTGCGAGTGATTGGTCACTTGGCGCATTTGGAATATTATGGAATATTATGGAATATTATGGAACATTATGGCTAATTGCGTCGAGTTATTTTTCTTGGTTTTGAAAAATTGGTTCCGCCTTAGCTAAAACAAATCAGAAAGAAGCCACATGTATACATGTTTTAACATCGACGACTGCCACATATCTCATTCGTCATATATATATATATATATGTTTTTTGAGTTCCAACCTCTCATATGGTTGAAATGTTCCTTTCGTTTTCGATCACCAATAGCCGCAGATCGCGCTGTTAGTACATCGTGGTATCAAGCCGGTTTAGCTGTCGTGCAATGAGTTTTGGTGTATTGTTCATGTGACTTACTCGACATAACTCCATGTGTATTTTATGCAATCAAAGTGTCAATTTCGGTTGTTTGTATAGAATAATTCTTTTTGCGCAATCAGAGTTCATGTGCGCATACAGCAATACGAAACTGTCGTTTTAATTTTTGATTTCGCAAACGTTCTTGTGCCATACATTCTGCTGGGCTATCATCGATGAACGCCATATCTACTGGACCTGTGTTTTCTTATAGACGCAGCGAAAAATGCTATGAAATTTCGCGATTAATATCTACTCTGTTTGCTTCAGTTGCTAGATGCTTCTGCTTCCACACTAAAACGATATATACGATATCTCGAGGTGTACGATCAGCCGATAACTGATCGTTTCGAGAAATTTTTGTGCGCAATACATCAATTGTGTGCGATTTGAAGCGATACATATGCGCTAAAATTTTTGCCATCATTTCATGACGATAACCTTTTACGTGTACGACGAAAAAGAAACCAGTGTGGTTCGAAAAAAAACTTTGATTTGAAAAATTTCTTCAATCCAAAACTCGATGGTCCTACGAGATGACAAATTGCCAAGCGACTGGGCGACTCTTGTTGCAGTCAAAAATGCAGTATTGCATGTAGCACAGCTGTAAGCACGTTTACGACGCTCTAAAAGTTGACGGATCTGAATTTTTAACTGCTTCAGGCAACATCAGACGTCATAGACGTCATTGGCAAGTAGAGCGTTGATTCTTCGTTTACAAAAGTTGATGTTAGCTTCATTTAAATGATTAATTAGAATCGAGCACGAAGTGTTTGATAACTGTAACGAACAAAAAAATTATGTTCCTATAACACCTTTATGGCGTTAGTCGTAAAACGTTCCATGCACACAAATACATTTTACTTGTTGCGAGGATTGGTCACTTGGCGCATTTGGAATATTATGGAATGTTATGGAGCATTATGGAACATTATGGCTAATTGCGTCGAGTTATTTTTCTTGATTTTGAAAAATTGGTTCCGCCTTAGCTAAAACAAATCAGAAAGAAGCCACATGTATACATGTTTTAACATCGACGACTGCCACATATCTCATTCGTCATATATATATATATATATGTTTTTTGAGTTCCAAATGCTCATATGGTTGAAATGTTCCTTTCGTTTTCGATCACCAATAGCCGCAGATCGCGCTGTTAGTACATCGTGGTATCAAGTCGGTTTAGCTGTGGTGCAATGAGTTTTGGTGTATTGTTCATGTGACTTACGCGACATAACTCCATGTGTATTTTATGCAACCAAAGTGTCAATTTCGGTTGTTTGTATAGAATAATTCTTTTTGCGCAATCAGAGTTCATGTGCGCATACAGCAATACGAAACTGTCGTTTTAATTTTTGATTTCGCAAACGTTCTTGTGCCATACATTCTGCTGGGCCATCATCGATGAACGCCATATCTACTGGACCTGTGTTTTCTTATAGACGCAGCGAAAAAATGCTATGAAATTTCGCGATTAATATCTACTCTGTTTGCTTCAGTTGCTAGATGCTTCTGCTTCCACACTAAACGCATTTTTTAAATTAAGCACTTCCCCCAAAATTTTTTTTAAAACGTCCTTAAAACGTCCAAATTTCTTTAAAACTCATCTGTTTCATCGCTACACCATTTAAGTATTTAGATGTTTCTAGTTTTTTCCTTTGTTCTCACTTATAACCTAACCGAATATCGCTCGGCTATAATACTCAGCTCAGTTAGACACGTCAAAACATCTCGGATTCCGCTTATTGCGTTCGACAAATGTGCACCCATCGTAAGATTATTCTTTTCTTTTTTTCTTGCTTCCACGCCGCATTGCAACAATATGTTAGCGCCACTTCATATGCGGGTAATATCAATTGCGTTGTTAGCACCTCAACTATTTTTGCCTCCGTGTTGCCGTCTTCATAACCTCACCAAATTCCATCTTCCCATCTTTTTACTACTTTGGTAACCGGAGTATCCAATGATAAGTATTAACAAGTTTGACATTGAAAAATGCTCGTAAAGTACGTGTAAAATTGACATATCGTTAAATTTTGGTGAACTTTAAGTAAAAATAAAAAAGCTTTAGCGATCAAGAAGCGCTACTGAAATGATTTTAAAAAATATAATAAGACTTGTTATTTTCTAATCCGTAGAATAGATAGATGGTGAGCTCATTGTGTCTTTAAAAAAAAACGTTCAAAATCATCATCGAAATAATCGCAGAAACGTTCTCCTATATGAGTAAAATTTTGAACGATTCAACAAATATTTCACGAAATAAGATATCAGTTTTCAATCAATTCAGATGGTTACAAAATTAAAGCATGAAAGTATTTTAGTATTTTGTCAGTTAAGCTCTCTCAAAGTAGCATTTTTTTAAAATAGGATTTGCTTTTTCTTAAAAAATAAAAAGATTTTGGCGCAAAATTGCTAGAGCATAAAGAAAATCAGTGGGATTTTTTTTTTTTAATTTGTAATGCGTAACAACGAATCACCAACATTTTGAACATAGCGAATTAATTTTGAATCTTAAAAAATTCGTAAAACGAAAATGTCTTTTTCTTAATAATTCCATTTTTAAAAATGTCAAATGTTCGAAATTTTGCCCGCTGCAATAAATTTGGCCTTCTTGCTGCACTTTTACACAGCTGAATTGACATGCCAAAAAAAAAACGAAACTGTAGGCGTTCAACTAATGATTTGGCGATCGTCCACATTAATTTTGTTAGAAATATTTATTGCGTGGCATCGTATTTTATACTTTGTGCACTCACAGTGTGAGTGTTTTGCTTAGTTGAGCAAAAACTTTTAAGCACAACGGAATAGATCAAATTGTGTTGAAATAACTAAAAATGAGCCGAAAATTCTTTTAGTTGTTCGTATTAAGAAATCACGAGGCGACATTATTATAAATCTCGAAAAGTGGCCATTGTTTTTGCCGTTCGGGCAGAGAAGACTAAAAGATCGAATCTCATTGAGCGGCTCTTTTTTTTTTTCGCACATCTGAATCAGCTGGCTAGACTGACTAGATTGACTACAAGTGTAAAGTCACTCTCTATCGCTGTTCAATCGATGTAGAGATGAAAACACACGATTGCTATTTTGAGACGATATGAGTGTAAAATAACACATATCCGTTCGTTCACTGAGAGTATAATCGGGGAAAATCACAATGTCAGCGAGAGTGATAATATATGATAATCAGATTGCGTTTAGATTGAAATGCGAAGCGATAATTAAGCATCCATCGGCTATCATTGAAATAAGAACAAACAACGCATATGAATGGAAGCAAAAGCCATTTAAAAAGTACATTCGAGCTAATTCAATGCAATTCGAAAGCTCTGTATGCTCTGTGCGTGAGCACATTTCGCGCATTCAACTTAAATTATTTGTTTTGGTTGCTTGTGCAGTTATTCTCGATTTCCGATCTGATAGAGTTCAGAACATTGCTAATCACATGTAACGCAAATGAAAACTTCATCAACAAGCTATCCCAAACCCGTGATCATCATCCGACTGCTGAGCGCATACTCTGCCAATGTGCTATTCCAAAAGAATCTTATTCCATGCACTTTAGTCAAAAAATTATTGTGCAGTTTGTTATTTATTCCTCTGATATCGACTCTTCTCAGAGATTCTCTTTACGAATACCTCAAATTTATTGCAGCAAATTCAAACTGTACGCAATCGTTTCTCAGTGTCTTTTGAGCGTTCAATGAATACATACGTTTTAGCACTATATGCATCACTTTTTCATTAGAAATGAAATTTTTCGCTATGGTAAGGATTTGAGTTTCACCTAGAAGAGTGTTTGCCATCAACTTTGGCTTCTCACAACTCCTCGATAAACAAATCGAGGTCAATTAAAATGTGAAGATTTAAAGGATTTGTTTAAATTCGACTGCTGTCGAGTTTAAACAATTCCTTAATTCTTCACATTTTTGCTTTATTGACGTGGAAATTCTTTTCTAAAGTTTTTTCGTTTCTTTTTTTTCATTGGAACAATACGAAACATCTTTAATGGAACGACTAAAAATTATTTTCCATGATTTAGCTTTACTTGCTCATGGAACTTTTAATGGCGACCATGCTCGGCAAAGGAGAGAGCATGTGTGCATTCCCGTGGCCTGACAAGTTGAAGGGATTGTTCGCATGCGTTGCGATAGGCAAAAGCACGAATAACACATAATAAGCGTCATATGCGATCAACATCCCAAGTAATCATTGAGCTAAAAGTAGAATGCTGATAAACCCTCTACGTAATCCGAGAATTTGCAACCTACCCTCTAGTCAACGATGATGGAATTCGTTGAACTTTTTGTCGAGGCCATAATTTTTTTCTCGTGTGCGGCATCTACCACTCGTGAGATGAAAAATTTCTCCGTCATTTGCAGTTAGTGAGTGAGCTATGGAATGCACTATCGATTGATCACTGTACAACATTTCGTTGATGGTGATCTTCGATGCGTTACGAGGATATATGTTAACGACGTGATTATTGCACAACTTAAGAGTTAGTTCAATCACTCTCTGTAAGGTGTCATGTGTTCAATGGAGAGACTTTACTCGTTGCTCAATGGTTGCTATTTCTACGATCAGAGCAAAGGGAATACACGGTGGAAATTTTTTGACGCCCGTGCGAAATGGAACAGAAACGATCTTTGCTTTGTTCTAGCATTACTAAAGGGGCGTTTAGAAATTTTGAAAGCATATTTGATTGAGACCGACCTTAGTCGGTTTATTTAGGCGAATCTGAAAACGGCTTAGCAAAGATATTCATTCAACGATGTTGTTCTGGACAATATAACACGTTACTATGGGCGATTTTTGAAATGCTTCAAAGAAAGGCATGGAAGATTGCTGAACGTAGCGTACGCGTATGATTTAATGAGTATATTAGTTATTGACGAACTAGAGAAACAAGAATCCTATGGTAGCCACTTTACAAAAAAATTTCGTTCACGAACATGTCGCAATCCAGTACTTTGCAAGCATAAAAAGAGTGACAAATTTTAGCAGCAAAAACTATATATTTCATGCGAGAACTTTCAAAATTTTTCGTTCCATGCAATTCTTTTTTCATTTTTTTCGCCGTACAGTCGAAAATTTCGAGTCACGAAAACTGGAATTTGTCAGACGTATTGAATGAAAATTTGCAAATATCTACAAAAAAAAAAAACTTGAAATTTCATCATATTTTTCTCTTATCAGTTAATTTGTCGAAAACAACGTATCATAAAATGATTCACCGTATCCTTTCGAACACAGCTTCATCGTGAACATATTCCAATCGCAAAAATATCATGGATTTCCACACACACACGCACACACATACACACACACACACAAGCACACACACACGCACACACAAGCACACAACACACATATACACACACGCACCACGCACACATACGAATACACACACACACGAACGCACACACGCACGCACACACACACATACACACACACACACAACGTAGCGTACGCGTATGATTTAATGAGTATATTAGTTATTGACGAACTAGAGAAACAAGAATCCTATGGTAGCCACTTTACAAAAAAATTTCGTTCACGAACATGTCGCAATCCAGTACTTTGCAAGCATAAAAAGAGTGACAAATTTTAGCAGCAAAAACTATATATTTCATGCGAGAACTTTCAAAATTTTTCGTTCCATGCAATTCTTTTTTCATTTTTTTCGCCGTACAGTCGAAAATTTCGAGTCACGAAAACTGGAATTTGTCAGACGTATTGAATGAAAATTTGCAAATATCTACAAAAAAAAAAAACTTGAAATTTCATCATATTTTTCTCTTATCAGTTAATTTGTCGAAAACAACGTATCATAAAATGATTCACCGTATCCTTTCGAACACAGCTTCATCGTGAACATATTCCAATCGCAAAAATATCATGGATTTCCACACACACACGCACACACATACACACACACACACACACACACGCAAGCACACACACACGCACACAGAAGCACACAACACACATATACACACACGCACCACGCACACATACGAATACACACACACACGAACGCACACACGCACGCACACACACACATACACACACACACACAAAAACAATTCGGCAGAGGCCTGCAAAAAGTATTCGACGTTAGTACACTGTCGAATATTCCATATCTCCAGAAATCCTCAAACGCCACTCGTCAGATGGCTCCAGCCTGGGTGATATTGAACTCACTCAGTTCCTCCAGAAAGGCCTTAGCTAGTTTTAGTGCGACCTGAAATCCAGTCTGAATTGACTGTTCATCAATACATGCAATACACATAAAATAGTAACTCTGACACTGCCCTGTCCTCCTTCAAGCCGATGACC
Source organism: Toxocara canis (assembly GCA_000803305.1). Lineage (NCBI taxonomy): Eukaryota > Metazoa > Nematoda > Chromadorea > Rhabditida > Toxocaridae > Toxocara > Toxocara canis. Next base: position 223,216 of record JPKZ01001541.1, read on the forward strand.
AATGGCCACGTCCGACAGCGGCACTATGCGTTTATTTTTTATTCGCACAAGAATCGAAAGCATCACAAAGCACAAACATCAGAGCGATCTTTGGGGCGCACGCCGGTGATATCTGATTAACGTTCACCGATAAACTTTTTCCCACACTCAGATTGCCGATTTGTGATTCACTCATTGCCGAATTGCGTTTCGCTTTTCCCAAACATCTTCATTTCGAGTTTAGGAAATTGCTTTGCAGTCATTTAATACAAACTATTGCTAAAGATATAGAGGAGTACTATACTAAACTGCACTCATATCCTTAAATTTTGTGTTTCTTTTACAGAACCAGGCACGAGTAAAGTAGAAATTGTGAAAAAACGAAACGACAATTCAAAAAAAATCGAATTTATTCATTTAAAACAATGAGAAGAATATCTGTGGAATAGACATTTAAATATCTGCGGAAGAGGAACTTAAATATCTGTAAAACTTGACAACATTTTTCAATGCATTCCATTCATTCATAACTACGAGTATTTAACGCACAAATGTTGTAAATTAATGTATAATTTGCAAAATAATAGTTTAAACAGTTTCACTCAAAAAATGGCGACCAGAACTCTACTGTCCATAGAAGAAAAGAAAAAAAACAATAACAATAAAATATGATACTAAACACACATAAATCACAAAATAAAACGGAACTGAGAAACAATTTAGCTCTCCTATTGTTCATCTAAGGGATGATTCTGAACTAAGCATGCGCTTAGTTTTTGAATAGTTCGGGAGATGAGTCATCGATCATTGAAAACCATAACAGAATATTCCACAATTTGATCAAAGTTGTAACAGAAACATCATCCAGTAACAACTGCTCTATGTGTACATATGCAAGAGTCCATAGAATGCTCAATCTCGTGGATCTGACAAGTGAGTCAGAAAACTTCCAGCGAAGGCTTCTTGGGAATTGTATCGACGATTCGTTAATCGATGGCATTCACCAGAACGGACTATGATCGGTCGGATATCGCAACCGAATGTCAAGTCGTTTTGTCATACATATATTAGAGCCGTTCGCGACGAACGTCGAAAGCCAGAAATAGCGAAGCGTCCAATGCCGAGCTTCTGTTCGACGGTTGAACTTTTCGCGGGCTCTCCGCGTTAAATACCAAACCAGAATTGAGAGGAACGCCGAACGCGGAAATTCTTAGCGCTTTGCGAATCGGATTAAACGACCACAGACTATTCGTTGATTTTATATTTTTGTTTCGTCGTTAAGCTCTTATAAAGATCGTCTAAAATGACACGATACGGTAACGCTTATTGTCACTGTTAAGAACGGATGTGTGTACACCCTAAACTTTCTTCTTTTCACCCATCTTTTTTAAGTTTAATTTCCAAATTAATCGTAACATTTTGACTGTCTAACCTCCAAAAGCAGAAAACTTTTTTTGGTCTGCTTGTTCAGTCACATCTTCATATCAATAACATCTTCAAAGAGAAAAAGGTACGGGCAATCATTCAGAGAAATGCAAAATTTCTCTTCGATGAATCGAATGTATCAATTCTGTTGCTAAAATTTGGAAGACGCATTTGATATAATCATCAACAGAGAACATTTAAAAGCTTGAAAACCTCACTCATGAAAAAGTAAACGAACAAACAATTCCCTTTTTTTTCCCTAGAATTTTGACTGCTGTGATTTCTCATTTTTTTGCATAGCTTTTAAATCCGTCGTTATTGTTGGCGTTCTCTTCTTGTTCATTTAGTGCAATTTTCGCGTATTTATCTCCGTATAGGTTAAATTATTTCTTCACTATCAATATTCACCTACTAAACGCCACCCACACATTATGATTTCGCAATATTCTGATTGAATGAACCAAAATCGAAGAAAGAATTTATTCATTCATTAACAGCCTAATAATAATATGTCGCTTATCTCTAACTTATTAGAAAAAAAAATTCATATTCACTCATAATAAAGCTTCAAAGCATAACGTTCATAAGGGACATATTGATTTCTGATTGCAAAAAAAGAAAAATCAAAACTCTACCGTAATATAAAAAACTTTCTAGAGACTATAAAAACCTATTGAAAGCGATCGCCAAATATGACAACGATCTGAAATGAGGTAAACATATTAAATTATGCAAACATGAATATTAGAGAATGATAATTCGGCTCGACATCAGAGCGCAGCGATCCTCTTCTCTTGTGCTTCCATTTCAGCATGTATCGCCGGAGGAAGATCGGGTCCAATCTGGAAAATATTCAATTATCGCAATCAAAAAAATGTGAAAATTTAAAAAATTTTTGAAACAAGCATTAAACTACTCCAAGTGGAATTGGATTGAAAAGTTGACAAGTTTTACAGCCAAAACTTTGTTAGATTAATTTTATGAATTTTTAAATGAACGTTCCATATATGACAATGTGCCTATGAATGATATCAGAAAAAAGCCTTATTTAAGCCATCAAACTTTCCCAACTGATGCAGCATCGAAGACAATAGAAGTTTTGGATTTGATCGATTCACAAATGGCGTTTTCGATCGAGGAAGTGTTGTACAGAAATCGTGTTAAGAAACCCATATCGTGGGTTTATGGAGAGAAAGTAATCGAATTTCGGAGAGCAAATCCCTTTGGTTACGAAAATATCTAATGCAAAATATATGATGATAAATGAACTGGCACGCTCCATACATGAACTGTTCGAGTAATCGCTTCTGACGATGAAAAATAAACGAGCCTTAAAGTACTACAGTCATTACATGTTCCAAACGACGAGAGTACTCTGTTCCAATACAGAGTTCTCTCAGCCGCAAAAAAACTTTCCACCTTTAAAAAGTGTGAACAAGCGATAAAACAGTTTTGTTTTATCGATAATCAAGAATATCTCATCGAAAGAAGCATTTCGCTGAAAAAATTACTGTTATTAACTGAACAGAAAAAATCATTCACGAAATGAACGCTTAAACAATTGTGGAAAGATTATTGCGTTAAGTTTCAAAATATGTATTTCGCTTTCTGCTGAGATTCTTGAAGTGTAATCCCTGCTGAGACACCATTCTGCTGAGACACCATTTTTTACCCCCTGTGAAAAGATTGCATACCATTTCGTTATTGCAAATAAAAAAGAGAAGAGAAAAAATATAGAGATCGAGTTTACCTGTTCTTCGATGAAATGGCGCACTTCTTTTGCATCCTCAATCCAATAATCGCGTGGTACGCTCATCAACTCGTCGATATTCACTCCGGGCAGTCCGTCGAGATTTATCGCTCCTTCAGTCGGAACAACTCCAATTGCGGTTTCCTTTCCAATTCCCGGTTGACCTTCAAGTCGGCGAATAATCCAGTCGATTACGCGAATATTGTCACCGTAACCTGGCCAGAGGAACTTTCCGTCAGCGTTTTTGCGGAACCAATTCACATGATAGATCTTCGGTACCTAAACAAATGGACGATTCATTTGCATGCATGCATTAACGCTGGAGGCGCGCTAATTCGAAAATGTAGGACGCTTGTCATTTGCATAAGATGCTGAAAAGCGAAGAGACTCTAAAAAGAAGTGATAGGAAGACATTCCCATCGCGCTGCAAATGTTCGCAGCGATGAACCGAAAAAAAAGTGGCAGGGGGATTTGAGGCCGAAGAGGAGGTTGAGATCAACGGGTAGGCCATCTTTAATGCCCATCTCCCAATTCGGCGACCTGCAAATGATACAGAAATATGGCAGTTCAGTTTGACGCCTAAATCGTTCATCTAGATTTAGTACGGTGGCATTTTAGCGTGCAAAAAAGTGGTAGAAACTATGATGAGTACTTACGTCACATGTGCTTTCGAATTCGAATTCGTAGTTGTCCAGAGTAGTTTTAGGCTGATACCTCTAGGCTCTACGAATACTAGTGATCAAAAAGAACAATACACTACCATCCTTCACAGCAAGGGATGCTGGGTGTTCGGAGGACGTATGGGCAAGAATACATAATTTCAGAAGTTGTTAAAACTTTGTCTTCTAAAGTACTTATGGTTTAGGGGAAAATCAGCTAGTGGCTAATCAGTGAGCTCGAAAATGTGATATGAACCTTGCGTGGAGCTTTGTCAAGGTCGATCCAGTGCTGTAGATATTTGCCATAATTGTAGCCCATGAATGGACGCATCGCCATCGGATCATGCATTACCGTTTTACCTTTGAATTCGGCAGCCGCTGTCGCCTCCGATTTAAGGCAAGCTCCAACGAAGATTCCGTGTAGCCAAGAGAATGTCTCGAACACCAGCGGTACACCTTCCGGTCTACGAATGTGATGAGCACGCATCCATATACGTGAGAACATTAACAAAACTACAGAAGATGAATCCAAAGCTTCCCAAAATCTCATCCCTCAAAATAATAGTCGGCTTTGTTTTCTGAAACCTTTCTCTTTTCTGGGACAAACACATACGCATTAATATTTCTGTGGCTTCTCCTTTATAACAGTTCATTCATTGAAAGAAAAAAAGATTAATTATAGCCAAATTTGCATTTAAAATTCTTTCATCACCAATACCTTAGATGCGAGAAATTTATTTTCGGCTGATGGTAAAAGTGATGTGTACAAACCTTCTCCCACCGAAGATAAACGCCTCAATAGGTACACCGACAGGCGATTCCCACTCCGGGTGGATGATTGGACACTGACTCGCCGGAGCAGCGAAACGTGAGTTCGGATGCGCTGCAGGTCCTCCTGGATCGCCAATGTGCCATTTCTCGCCAAGCCAAGTAGTGATTTCACAGTTTTTGTCCTTAAATGAAAATTTTGTCACCCATTCAGCAAAAAAATTGACGCACAAAGATTTCAGACATCTAATAGTACATATGTGTTTGGCTGTTGAAGACATGAAGAGAGAAAAAAGACGGATATCAAACGAGATGACAATGTAAACTGCATAAAGGAGCAAAAAAGCGATGAAACACTACCATAAGCAGCTAGCTTCTGAACAGGAAATCCGAAAAATAAAGCAAACGCAAACGTTAAATCAATGACAAACCTTGATTTCATCTTCGAGTCCCTCCCAGTAGTATTCTCCGTGTTCGGTTTCCCCGACATTCGTGAAGATGCTGTTCTTTTGGAAGGTAAGCACAGCCATCGGATTGGTCTTCATCGACGTGCCAGGTGCAACACCGAAGAAACCGTATTCCGGGTTGATACCATGTAGAAAACCATCTTGACCGAATTTCATCCATGCGATATCGTCACCTTAAAGTCACCTTGTTTCTAAGCTATCGCAAAGTTTACAGTCTTCCGCTTTAGCGCTCTCATCCAATCTTTCCGTATATATACATGTATATATATATACGTATATATTATATGTATATATATATACATATGCCGACGATGTATATACATGTATATGCCGACGATATGCATATATATAACAAAGAATAAAGGATCTCTGAGGAAACGAAGAGAATGATGGATTGAAGGAAAAACATGGAAATAAACGAAACGACAGTAGTCGGGTATTCCATTCTATGCAAAGCCATCAGGCAGCGTTTGAAGGAAGATCTCGAAAACTTCAAAATGCAACCCCTAAATCACCACTGATGGCGGAAGAAGTGCCATCAATATTGATTGGTGAGATCGAAGATGCTCTTAATCTGATCAAAAGCGACAAAGCTCCAGGAGAAGATGGTGTAACATCGGAAATGATAAAGAGCGCGGGGGTAGCGTAAGCTGTTCACAAAGATCGAAGTAAGGAGGCTATCAAACGTTCTCGACTACCAATAGCCAAGAGAGCAGGCAGGCTTTCGCAAGAACTACAGCACGATGGACCATATATTAACCCTTACACAAATATTCGAGAGGGCAAGTGAATACAGACTACCTCTTTGTGGCGCTTTTGTAGATTACGAAAAGGCCTTTGACAGCGTCGAAATAAACGCAGTCCTAAATTCTCTCCACAAGCAAGGTATCGCGGCCCAATACATCAATCTGATCAAAGAGGCAAACTCGTACTGCACCACCGACATAAAGCTACTATCAACACCTGTAACAGTCCCAGTGGATAAAGGGGTCAAACAGGGAGACACAATCTCCCCGAAACTATTCACTGCATGTCTCGAATTAGTCATCCGAGACATCGACTGGGAAGGTGGTATCAACATCAACGGAGAGTATCTCAACCATCTTCGGTTTGCAGACGACATCGTACTCATCGCTTCAATCACTATCGAACTACAGGCCATGCTGACCAAGCTCAGCACTCACAGTGCAGCCTTTGGCCTTAAACTAAACCACATAAAAACAAAATTCATGCGGTCAGAAACGACAAAACCAGGCCAAATAGTAGTGGAGGGCGGTGTAATCGAAGAGATGAAGGAGTATGTCTACTTGGGACAGATGGTGAAGATGGACCGCGACATGCAGCCCGAAATAACGCGACGAATAAGAGCAGAATGGAGGGCGTTCAACTCGATAAAGGATGTGCTGAAAAAGAAAATGAACAAAACCCTCCGTGCCCACCTATTCAACAGCACGGTCCTACCCGCCATGCTATACGCAAGCGAAACGTGGGCCACAACAAAAAATGAAGAAATACGACTAACGACGGCATAGAGGGCAATGGAAAGATGCATGTTAGGAATATCGCTACGCGAACACATCCGATGCGAGGAGTTTCGTCGAACGACTGGAGTCCGAGACGTGATCGCAGAGTACCGGAAGCAGAAGCTGTGTTGGGCGGGCCATGTAGCTCGAATAAACGACGACATGTGGACTCGCGCGGTTGGGAGACCTCCAGGAAGGTGGAGAGACGAAATAGAACAAGAAGGCGGAAAAACATGGCAAAGAAGAGCAAGATCGAGAGCAAAATGAAGAAGTAATTGACAAACCGACGCATCGAACCTTCCATCCGGGCAACGTCGGCTCAAGCATAGCGAGATTCGTTTTACCGCATGCCGAAGGGAATGCGGCTGCGATGAAGTGCTCACGTCCACCTGGCGGAGTCACACCTTTAAATGAGAATTTTATATTCTTCCATCGTTTTTAGTGTTTTTTTCACGCAAACCAAACCATTGCGTACAATAGAATGACGCGCGTGTTACCTTCATAATTTTTCAGATGATTTCGTATGCATACTGAAAATGTCGCCGAGATTCGAGCACGTTTGGCGACCGAAGGCGAATGTGAAGAAGAGAAATGTGTTCATTTTGAAATTGAAATCTTTCATAATGGTATAAAGAGGACGGTCTGACTTCTAAGCTAAAATCAACGATGATTCTTCGCTTCACTGCCCACTCACCGAATAAAAATCTAAGCTGCACCTTAAATCCTTTAAGAGCAGCTTTTTCTGCCAACATTCTTTGCGCAGTCAATAACCATTGCCATTTTAGAAATTCAAATTATCGCTCTGTTCAGTTCTTATTCAGTTTACGTTTCTTGAAGTACAGTAATTGCGAGCATATTTGGATAACAATATCATCAGCCAAAATACATTTGTACTTTTAGCGTAATGAATGATTTCATCCATGAAATTCTTTTAAAAAAAACGACATAATAAATATGAGCAGCTTTTTTTTTAGAATCATCTACTTAGGCGTAACGCAGGGAACCGCCATGCAGCCTGACGACACCGAGGGTTGCGACACAATTGAATGCTAATTGCTTGACCTCCAATGATGCTCGACTCGTTGACATTAGAAGTAAAACGATAAAGAATTTGCATGAAACGCACCCATGATAAGCATGTGCTCGGCAAGCCAACCCTCATCGCGTGCGATGTTGCTTGCGATACGTAAGGCGAAGCACTTTTTACCAAGCAGTGAATTCCCACCATATCCCGAACCGAATGACCAGATTTCACGCTCGGCCGGTCGATGCGAGATCATCACTTTTTCGGGATTGCAAGGCCAATGGTTGATCACACGAGCTAAAAACTTACAGTATTTGAAGATTCTCTGTAACGGCAACGTTTTTAACAAAACAGAAAACAGAAGGTCAAATTCATTGTATTATGTGACAAATTTAGTCCGAAGTGACGAGGATGTTTAGGAAACGATTTGAAGGAAGATGCTTTGAAATCTGGTTTCTAGGTATTCCTTTGTTGGTCAAGACATTAAAACAGGTTGATTTTTTTTTCGGATTTTATTATTCATGCTGCCCGAACGAGTTATTAATTGGATCTATGTGAAAGCAGATTTTCCCGGCCACCCAAAAAACTTGACAAGACAACCGTAATCACACGCTGATAACCCACAAACGACAAATGCTATGAAAAATACCGTCTAATCAACGATGGCAGCAACACGCTAAAATCCAGTTTTCAACTGACAACAATAGTATCACTCAAAAACTCAAACTACGAAGAGCAAAAAAATTTGAGGAAACGGTTTAAAAAAATATATATATAAATAATGAATAAACACTCACTGAAAAGTGTTTGGTTCCTGAAAGGAAATGAATTTTTACCAACTAGTTTTTGATAAACTAGTAAATGTGAAGAGGCCTGAATGAATGACTAGATGGATAGATAAGTTACTTTTGACGGGTCGCGGCAATCCAACTGAATGTATGCACCGCACAAATTCACCGTCGCCAAGTGCGTCCCATATTTTAGGAGAGACTCGTGTCATGATTCGCATCGATAGAACTACGTAGTTCGAATCGGTGAGCTAAAATACGTTTGAGGCTTCAGTGCCACAATTGAGATGGCTGGTGCTCAGAATTCGAACTAAACTTTTGTTGATGTAATTTTTTTGCAATTTTTTAAAATTTAATATGATGTTTTTGAGCTGGAATTTGTTGAAGTAAAAGATATTTTTTTCCCTGAGCAATTTGCTATTGAAAAAGAAAGCGATTAATAAAACTAATGTCAAAGAATTTGTTGAAGCGGATTCCTTATCACATGCTTTTATCGTTTCGGACTAAAAGGATGCACTAATGCGTGTGATGTGTATTTTTGAAAATGCTTTCCAATTACCCTATAGAGTTCCAACCTTCCAATAACCAAACTCTTTTAATTATAATTCTTGTTCTGTTTTTAATTCAGTAATTCCAATGAGCAAATTCTTGTTAAACGGTGACTTCGAAGGCAATAAGAGGGCTAGAGGTTAGATGAGATGGTCTTTCATGTGTTACGCTTTCACATTATAGCTTTTACGCATCACAAAAAAATACCTCAATGCCGATTTTTGATAGTGGACCCCCGATGGGTCCCATCGAGAACGGAATGACATACATAATCCGACCTGAAAATTTCTCGTCTAACTTTAATTCTTGAAAGCAATAAGCACTTAAGCGCTATTTTGCACACTTACAAAAACATTTTCCTTTTTTTTTCATAAACTAGTAGTGTTTTTTTGAAATGAATGGATGTTTGCGTTGCCTTCACTTATTCTCGGCAATCTACGCTTTCTCTATGGATTTTTGTTATCACTGAAAGATGGAGAGATGACGCACCATCAGGATGGCTGGAGTTTGAAAAGGACACAAAGTGAGCACCTCGGACACAACATTGAAAGGGCTTTCGTGCAAATGCACATAATGTGACTGTTTCTAAAGTAAGTTGAAATAAAATAAACAAAACGTGGTAACTTTCGAAAGGGATGAAGTGAGGGACAATCAACGACAAATTAATTCCTTTTGAAATTATTAGTGGAAAGCGCAGCATTCATCATAAGTGTAATTAGGCTGAAGAATTCATACATCCAGTAAATCTTACCAGCCATGCAACCAGGAAATCGGGCGTCAAGCTCTTGTTCAAATTGTTCCGGTGACATCCACTGACCCATGATTGGCTTTACACCTTCGGGTGTATGACAAATGGATTGATATTTTTCCGGAGTGATCATCCATGTTTTGCTCTCAACTCTTGCTACATCCTGTAAGCAAATGTTTCATCTGATTGCAGAATATGAAGTGAAAAAAGAACAGTTATATGCTCTTCAGTTCATAGAACATTTAACTAATTCAAAAATGGCATTATAAAGTCGCTAGAGACGCCTGCTGACTATGTTCCTGATGGATTCGTGAATGCCTTTATAGAGAGCGCAGAGAAGATGCTTGTTTATGTTCTACGAGTTTCAGCTTACCTAGAAAACAGATTGCAGCAAGCAATTTCGCTCAATAACTTCTTTCCGTGAAAACTTTTCACTGATCAGTTTTTTTCAACGGTGTTTTTAAAGAGTATTTAGCGGCGTCTCAACTGGTATTACCTTGTTGTTTAACTTGAAATAGTAGCAGTGCATAAACTGTTGACTGATCGCCAATTCAATCACTTATGCTTGTGAAGAGATTTGAGCATTTTATATTGTTTTCGATTATAAATCACAGAATATTTTCTTTTTTGAACAATTTCGCTAAAAAACCAATTCATTAAAAACAGTATAGGAGCCACTAAAAAAGAAACTACTCTCCTCTACCATTGGTAATAAGATACATAGGTATGACGAGAAACCTTTGGGTCAGTTCTACAAATGTAGTTGTTCTCGTAGGCTGTCAGCGGCGAAAGCATTCCTCGTTCGATTAACTTATGAATGATCTCATCAGCTTCTTGCTGTGAGCCATCGCATATGAAGATTCCACGTGGCTGCATCAGTGCTGCCTTTTCCGCAATGAAGCGTTGCACTTTCGAAGGAAGTGTATGCAAATCACCCTGAGAATGAAACGAATGAATATCAGCTTCCGTTTTTGCAAAACAATCTTTGTTCTTACGGCTATAAAGATGTAATGCCCGAATTCTAACAAAACTTGGATAGACGCATTTGATTGTAGAGAATGTATTATTCACATGCACAACAGTATTCCATTCAAAAGATGAAGTTGCGGCTGGAATGCTGAAAAGCTCCAAAACAATGTTTTTCTCCAAACAAATTTTACCTCTATCGGCAATCCCAAATGGTACAACGCAATGAAAATTTCTATCCTCAACTGTTCTCAATTTTTTTCTTTTTCATTCTCACTTGTTTCGATTTTGAAAGTTATTGAAACAGCATTGTAAAAATGAAAAAGTGAAGAATCAGAATGGATGCAAATAGTGAAAACCTTGAAAATTGGCACGTGTCCAACTTTTTTCAAGACCACTTCATTGACGACGTAGAACGAGTCATCAGGCAGCGGTTGAAGGCTTTTTCCAACATAGGGAGCCGACTGAGCCATCTTCTGAACATTAAACGATGAGAGTCATCCAGCAAGTAAACAGTTGCCTAATTAGAGCGATCAGTTACGCAATTGCAAAACGCGGCAACAATTTCATGGTGTCCAGCAATTCTAAAGGAGCAAAACGACGAATAAAAAACGATAGAATGGAGAAGCCCATATCCACATTGTGAAGCCATAGTCGGAACAGCGTCCGGACATCTCAATGACACATACACATAGTGATATGATAGCTTCTGATAAGTGCTGTTTTTGCGACAGTGCATGATACTTTTTGTGTGCTGTAAGCACCTAATTTTGCAGCATGCAAACAGCTAGATAGCTAGGCAACCATTGTGCTGTATTAAAACGGTCTGCTTTATCAACATTTTTTTCAAGTGCCCATAGGTGCATTTTTTGGCTTATAACGACCGCTCACCTATTGGTTATGATAAATTTATAATCTAAATTTATAACTTCATTTGAATAGAGAGAAAAAGTAACCGATATTTTCTTTTGAATGAACGATAAAAACGTTTCACATGTACAAATGCTCTTTAAAATGATTAGAAATCGAGCGAAGATTTTATTTTTAGCGATCTTTTGATGTAGAAATTTACAGTTTTGCCATACAAATTTCAGTGTAAGAAACTTACTCTTCTTCGCTCTCCCACACCCCCTTCCCTCACTTCCCCCTCCTCATTCGATTTCCAGTCAACTGTTTTTCGATAGGTGGATTGGATGACAGTAACAGCTGTCAGCCAGCCAACTGCCATTGCCGAGGCAAATAACGAGCCGAACCGATTGCTATGCGCCTCCGCATACTTAACACTCAGAGAGACCGATAACTATTCATTTCTCCTTCGTGAAAGCTACTTGAAATTTTGTATTGTTTAGAGGCTTTATCGAACAATGCAAACAAAATTTACACCAACAAATATCTAGTTCTGTTCCTAAAGCATTTGATAACCGATAGATAGGAGCTTTACAAACAATACACAGCACTGCAAAACTTTAACTTTATCGTAGCGTATTTAATAAAGAATATGACTTAAGCAATGATCGTAACGACTGATTTCGAAAGCGTTATTTCACCTCTCAACGAGCTCAAAATGAATAGATAATCTTGCGAAATGTGTTATATTATCAGCTTTATTTTACTGAATAGCACAAAAATACGTTAAACATTCAAAGATGATTAAGTTATCTGTTGATGCGGTGACCGAAGCTAATTGCATGAAACATTTAAGTTCCATACAATTAGCTTTAAGTTTCATACAATTCGTACAATCAGAAGTATTCAGCCAAGTCAAAAGTGGCCTCAAGTTTTGAAACGTAAGAAATTCTCCTTTTATCTATTAGGATCAAAAACGCAGGAAAAGGCGTATTTTATGCCATATTTTGCTTAAAATATCTAGACGCCCCCATATTTGTCATAAACGTTCTCTTCAAAATGTGTAAAAATAACGGCAGACGGCTTTCATTACTATTTTTTTCAGTCGAAAATTATTGATAACAATCAATCCCATTCTACTTTTCGTGTTAAATTCTCCTAAGGGAAGTTGACGAATCTTTGCGAATTATTATTGTTGAACGAATGAAGAATTTTATAGGCGAAAAGATAATTGAACAAAAAAGGTTATATAAATTGCGGATTCAAATCGCTAAAATTATCGATTTCTCGTGTGTAATCACAATCACTCGAGAAATTATATCGAGCAAATATCGTTTCAGAACACCCCAAAATACACAGCAATGCGTTCATGCAGATCGACGTTCGACGAGAATTCGTTTCTTACAAAACTGACTTTGCGTCGTTCGCTGATACTTCTCTCATCAGTTTGGTTACTACGGATAAGCGCATCAAGCGGCTAATCAGGGAGGTGACCATCGTCTGATAAGAATACAGCATATACTCAGTTAGTATGTAAAAAGTCATAAACCTGTTACTACCGAAGAAGAATAGTCTCGCCTATTAGTGATGGGAATTTATTCATAGCTAGAAAGTTTTGTGCTCGATTCGACAGGATTAAGCCACTGGAAACGGAGTCCATACAATTAGCTTTAAGTTTCATACAATTCGTACAATCAGAAGTATTCAGCCAAGTCAAAAGTGGCCTCAAGTTTTGAAACGTAAGAAATTCTCCTTTTATCTATTAGGATCAAAAACGCAGGAAAAGGCGTATTTTATGCCATATTTTGCTTAAAATATCTAGACGCCCCCATATTTGTCATAAACGTTCTCTTCAAAATGTGTAAAAATAACGGCAGACGGCTTTCATTACTATTTTTTTCAGTCGAAAATTATTGATAACAATCAATCCCATTCTACTTTTCGTGTTAAATTCTCCTAAGGGAAGTTGACGAATCTTTGCGAATTATTATTGTTGAACGAATGAAGAATTTTATAGGCGAAAAGATAATTGAACAAAAAAGGTTATATAAATTGCGGATTCAAATCGCTAAAATTATCGATTTCTCGTGTGTAATCACAATCACTCGAGAAATTATATCGAGCAAATATCGTTTCAGAACACCCCAAAATACACAGCAATGCGTTCATGCAGATCGACGTTCGACGAGAATTCGTTTCTTACAAAACTGACTTTGCGTCGTTCGCTGATACTTCTCTCATCAGTTTGGTTACTACGGATAAGCGCATCAAGCGGCTAATCAGGGAGGTGACCATCGTCTGATAAGAATACAGCATATACTCAGTTAGTATGTAAAAAGTCATAAACCTGTTACTACCGAAGAAGAATAGTCTCGCCTATTAGTGATGGGAATTTATTCATAGCTAGAAAGTTTTGTGCTCGATTCGACAGGATTAAGCCACTGGAAACGGAGCGTAGAGGTCTGTGAGTCATTGAATCAAGGTGGAGAAACAAGGGTACGGAGTCCTTATATTAAAGTCGAATAATCGCGAGGAGGACTTCTGCCGTGTGTATGATCGTCTTACCTCTTTCTTCGATAGCAATAATGATTACCTTGCTGAATATGTAATTTTTTGCATAAAGAAAAGCTCATTACGCCCCGGATAGGAACCGAATTGAATTGAATCGAACTGAATTGAATGAATTAAATAGTCTATATTCATACGAATAAAGAACACGGCGGATGACAACGAGGACACATACTAACATGACATCGACCCAAATACAAATATCTACAAACAAATTTATGCCCGCATTACGCATATTTGCATAAAATAACAATCGGCGAGAAACACGCAGAACGGTATGCAAGAAAAAGTCATGAACACATCACATGCTCATAAAACTTACGTTTGTGTCACTTCTTAGAAGTTATTATGGTCAGGTTTACGACAATTTTCATTGAATCTATCACATTAACCTTCAAGAAAAGTCGATTCAGTAGTTTAGAAGGAATGTGGCAGTTGTTTTCATCGCCCATGTTGGGGCATAAACAAGCACATTTAGGATACGGTAAAAGCACGTGGTAGACTGATCTATGTTTTCGAGGATGCATAAAAAGCCGGCTGTGCAAGCTGCTGCTTACTGCTTGCAAAGAGGCATCTAGACTGGCTTGGGCCACTCCGGCGACGTAAAGCCCATCGATCGCTCATATACACATGCTGACTGAGAGACGAAAACACAACGCTTGTTTTTGATGAAAACATGCGCCGACTCAGCATCATTCAACTGCATACGCTGAAGTCGCTGATCTGTTTAGAAACTCTTCAGACAGCGAGGAAGCGAGCGGGGAGCGGGAAAGGGGAGCATCAACGTACGCAAATTGTGGTATAATGAAAAAAAAACAGCAACAAATGCGTTTTATTGGAGTAACTATTTTTCTTCCCTGTGCTTATAAACACTAAGTGAAGTGACTAATCAGGGAGGTGACCATCGTCTGATAAGAATACAGCATATACTCAGTTAGTATGTAAAAAGTCATAAACCTGTTACTACCGAAGAAGAATAGTCTCGCCTATTAGTGATGGGAATTTATTCATAGCTAGAAAGTTTTGTGCTCGATTCGACAGGATTAAGCCACTGGAAACGGAGCGTAGAGGTCTGTGAGTCATTGAATCAAGGTGGAGAAACAAGGGTACGGAGTCCTTATATTAAAGTCGAATAATCGCGAGGAGGACTTCTGCCGTGTGTATGATCGTCTTACCTCTTTCTTCGATAGCAATAATGATTACCTTGCTGAATATGTAATTTTTTGCATAAAGAAAAGCTCATTACGCCCCGGATAGGAACCGAATTGAATTGAATCGAACTGAATTGAATGAATTAAATAGTCTATATTCATACGAATAAAGAACACGGCGGATGACAACGAGGACACATACTAACATGACATCGACCCAAATACAAATATCTACAAACAAATTTATGCCCGCATTACGCATATTTGCATAAAATAACAATCGGCGAGAAACACGCAGAACGGTATGCAAGAAAAAGTCAATACAATCAATAATCCATTGAAATTGTGTGCACATAAAGAATTCAGATGACGGCAAATGGAATACTGAACTGTACCGTACGACATAAGCAAAGAAAAGTAAGTAAATTTTTGGGACAGGACTACGTAGCGCGAAAGTGCTCCCCAACCCT
>JPKZ01001541.1:240686-268123 GCA_000803305.1 Toxocara canis
CAAAAAAAAAAAAGAAAAATCCATTTCGCTTATTTTCTCAACTCTCATAGATTCTGACAGTGAAGAATTTCTGACAACACCGAAACAATCCTGCTATAAATTATGTTTCAACATCGCCAATATTACCGTAGCTTTTCGATTTGGTATAGAAGTCGACTTACGCTCTGTTAAGTTTATCGATTGATCGAAATAAAACCATTGTACATAAAAGTAGAAAGTAGAAAATGAACTAGACATTCACATAAATGTACATAAAAGTAGAAAATGAAAGTAACTAGACATTCACAGTTACCTTTTGAAATATTTAAATTAACAAACAATTTGTTCCAACTGAACATTATCCAGAAACTAAAACGCATGACACATATGCAAATCATCCTTCTTATCAACTAGTAACTCTTGCCTCAACTTTGCAGTAAGGATGCGATATTGAACAATAGACAATTGGATGGGTAGTGTTGGGAAATATGAAGGAATTATTACCACGAAGAAAATTCGAAAACAGGCATGCAGCTTTTAGCATAAATGTGTTATGTCAGTAGCATTTCGATAAACAAGCGCGATCGATGTGGTGCTGCTCTCAGCAGACGTTTTGCAGTCAATGTTACCACAAAACGGGTTTTTTTAAATCGACATCGCATGAGTATTAGCTGCATACGACCAAAAACCGCTTTTCTAACAAGCGTCATTTATATGAAGGTTGCCTCTTTTGAGGGATATACAAATACATTCTAACTCTTTCAACCGTTTAATTTTACTGACTCTTTTACTAAGTACAACTGCATAAAACCATTGAATTTTCTAATACGTACCTAGTAGTTCAATTTTTTGATGGGGATGCACAAATTAATTCTAACTTTTCTACTGTTTCACTTAACATTGTTCCCATTCCTTTTCACATTGCTTATTTTACCGACAATAAATTCCATAACATTAAAGGACATTATAGTAGCTAATATAACATTTTAAGATGAAATGTGACGAAGATAAATGGAATTGCGAATTAAATGGAATTGCGAAATAAATGGAATTGCGAAATAAATGGAATTGCGAAACCGATAGAATTGCGAAATAACCCGACACTCTTATTTGAGACCTATCATTCAGTTAATTCAATCATTCTTTTTTTTTATTTGTTTTTCTCATTATAACCCCTCTGATAAGCTGAACGGCAACACTGGTCATTGTACGATTTGGCGATGTGGTATATACATTCGACGATCGATCGTTCGTTCGGTCTTCATAAATGATCACATACAAATGAAAGCCAACAAAGAAAATGATCTGGCTTTAAGATAATTTATGCGGAAATTTATCCGAAGTGAAGCAAAAAATATAGTTATAATCTATTCGAAACAAATAACCATGAGTCATAAAGCAGCAAAAAATAAACGAAATAACGCATAGCAAACGGCGAAGAGAGTTTCAACGACTGTTTGATTTCGAAAGGAATTAATATATATCCTTTGCCGATATTGAAAATTTCATTTATGAGATGCGTGTTTGTGTGTTTTTGCGATAAAGAATTACTTCATTGAGGTGATCACTCTGAAACGAAAACAAAAGTGCAGCACACAAAATCACTCGATAATAATCACTCGCCATACACTTCGGAGCTTTTAACCAAACTATGGAGTGTTTTCGGCAATTATTCAATGAATGCGATAAGGTAATCTTTCGTTGAAATTTTCAGTGCACTAAGCAAACTGTAACGAATTTTAAGTGTTTTGGGTTGAGCAACAGTTTTTTTTTAAAAAAAAATATTATTGTTCGATGCGGATGGATGAGTGAATGAGTGAATAGGGAGAAAAGCAAGGAATTCAGTACTGGAAAAGCCGATAAAATATCATTTATTCACTTAAATTTTCACCTTGGCAGAATCGAAAAAGCCGAAAATAATGTCCTGAAAGACTCTATGAAAGTAATGGCAAAAAAAACTGAGGAAAAATAACGATTTTAAGTGTTTTTCGCTTTATTGATTTATTGATGATTCGCTTTATTCGATTCTCCAACAACAGAAACAATGAGCGGCTCAGAACAAATTACATTAGCAATTACTCTTTAGCTTATCATTTGATTTCCAGCGTAGCCTTTAACTGAATACAACCGTATCTAAGTCGAAGTCGGTGAGCGGGGAGGGAAGGGATGAGTGAGGAGGTGGCTGCCGAATAGAACTCTTCTTCTTTTATAATCGAGAAAGCTCTTAAATGCTTTTTCTTCACTAAAAACGCATGTTTTTGAATAAAAGGAATTCAATAAAACATATAATTAATATTAAGTACTAAATGACCATCAACTACCAAGTGTGCTTAGAAAGAAATGATGAGTTCGATAATCTTCTCCTGTCCCGTTTGTTTTCTTTTCTTGCTTGCCTCTCTAGTCGGAAATCGAACAAGATACACCAAATACGCTCAACGGATGGCTTGGAATACATAGCATTCCAGTTTTGCAAGGAGTTTACTTATAATTAAAACAACAGAACTTTTTCTTTCATTGAAGATAATCAATAATAAATTTTCGATCCACATAACCATGTGTGTGCCTTTCTATTGGGTAATTAAATTCTTATGGGGTAATTAAATTTTTATCGAGTAACTAAATTCAGCACGACACTAGAGATGGCTGCAATTGCAGTGTGAATTCATGGGCCATGAATAATAGTATGACGTCTTGTTAGTTAGCCAACTTGATGGGAACGCTTGCGAGATAATTGAATGATGTGGGAGACTCATGCCTGCACAAGTAGTTGACTGTTCATTGAAGATTTTTTTTCTTTTTCATTTTTCTTTGGGATGCATATCGAGCATTTTCCTCTCTCTTATCGTAAATTACGGGTCATCGTTTATTCTACATTTTTATAGAAATTTTTAAGACAACTGAAATTCATTTTTTTTCAGGTCGTTTAACAATGGAATGATGAAGAGATTTTCTTCTCAACCATGAACGGTGAACAGTCGTTTACGTGCGAACCCTTATCAGAGCATACGTGCCTTTCTCATTTGCTAAATAATGGCTAATATGAGCTATTCAGGTAGTTTTTGCATGTTTAGTTTTGTTTTTCAGCAGACGCTATACTCCCTTATCTAATATTCGTTCAGAGCGTTTTGTTAACAATAAATGATCATTGTTTGACGCGTAAGGCAGAAAATCGAGCAGAAACTGCAAGGTAATCACATATTTTTACATAAATTTCAAAACGATTTATGTTTGTTTCCCTCTTCATCTCACCTGACCTTTCCTTACACTGTCTGGTGGTATACTGATACTGTGAGGTCAAGGTAGCGCATAGCTAGGTGGCGACATAAACTCTCCATGTGGAACGTGATGTCAGTTGAAGTGAAAGGATAGATAAAAATATTCCGTTTTGAAAGCTAAATTTGAGAAAGTTGATGTCATAGGGATGGATCATCATAGATGAAAAACAAAATCCGTTGTTATATTGAATATGCCAATTTTACGCGATCATAACTACGCTGGTGCTATCAGTCGACTTCATAGCGTAGATGCAGTTTTTAGTGACGAGAGGATTGCGCAAGAACACAGCCATACCTATCGTTACTAGATTACTCGCAAGTGCGTTTGTGCCATTGATCTTGCCGCTATTCGTGATTTTCATAACGATTATATTAAGGAGTTTTTTTTTCTCGGGAGCAGCAGTACTATATTGGTCAGGTGACTTAAAGAGTTTTGCTCTTGATATGATAAGAGAGACTTATCTGCATTAAGTAATGAAGCAGTTTATCGTCGATTAAATGCGCTAATGAAAGCGTTGTCCCTGTGCAGCATCTCTGATAGAGATTTAAAAGTATAATCTTCGAAGAAAGCTCGCGGAAAGAATCTCGCTATCGGAAATGAAGAAATAAGTCAATCTGAGAAACAAAAAATATTTCTCAAAAATGCGAAGCGCACTACCGGACTATTATCGAATAACAAAGAAGCGAATAATGATTGAGTCGTGCACAATCGTCGGCTGTTACTATTATTGAGGCTAGAGTAATTTTAGCTCAAACAACTAACGACAACAAATTGGAAACAGACGAAGGTGGCGTGGCATTGAATGAGGATATGAATCAGCTGTATCAATATGACGAATTCAGGAGGTAGTTTTTTGTGACTTATAAAACGATACTTTGTTGCACCGTAAAAATATCTATCCATTGACAACAAAAAGATGTATTATAGTTCCACAGATGCTTAATTTATGAATAATTATCTGCTAGAAAAATGTAGAAATATAGAAAAATTTCTGAATAAAAAAATAATTTCAGTTCTTAAAAATATGTTTTGTTTGAACGAGTCACAGCATACTTTACAAAATTTTCGTTCTGGCATAATTTAGAAGCAAAATGTGACATGCATTCAGTGGTGAAGTCTATACACTGCTGAAAATAAGTCATTTCCGTATGAGATATCATGGAATGATAACGAAAACAGAATTAGCTCATGCATCGAATTCGTTCCGCTTCAAACTCTCGCACTATGCCTTTTACTTCAAATCAGAAGACTTCATTAAACTGCAAACAAATTTTGCATGAAGCTATCTAAGGTGTGGCGGCTCTATCTCAATCTATACACTACTGAACGTCAATTCATTTGAGACAAGGATAGTTATAGGATTTTCAATCATTGCCTGAGTGTTCCTAAAATAATGAGTTGAATCGATTATTGATTTCCACCTATACGATACAATAAACATATATGGCTTATAAAGAAGCTATGTGAAAAGCCTCAATTATAATAGCTGAAAAAATTCATTAATGAAAAACCCATTTCGCAGTTATTCTGAACTAAAATTGTGTATTATGAGCTAAACTTATTGACCATTTGACATCTGTGATATGCCCATAGAGTGACATCAAGTCAATTGGGTATCACATTCTTACTGTAATGAGGAGGTTATCGTATCGTTCTAGTGTAAAATTTTTAAAAGAACAGTCAAATGTGAATATGATATTTATGTTTATAGAATGCTTATTCACAAAAAATTATCGTCACCTACTTAGAGAACTGTCGGGAGAACAATCCCGTTTCGGTGTTATGGAGTCGAAACATTAGCTTCTCTCAGTTCAGTTTAGCTTCATCGATGTGAGGAAACAAATCACCGTCCAATCGCAGCAATGATAAGTAGGACTAGGAATGAAGTACAATGAAATGCGATGAATGCAATAAAGCGCGATGAAATGATCATGATGGCAGCGAAATGTATGTTCAAAATCGATCGTCAAATCATGCGCTTATTCAGCCATATAAACAGAACAACTGGCGTGGCTGCGCAAATTTCAACCAACTGGGTAAACATTGTTTCCATACGGAGCAGCTGGGACCGTAGCAACTGTGGCAAGCATAACAAAAAAAGCTGTTATTTTCAACAACTTGCTTTATCATCTATTATACAAATCAAGTAACACGTTGCAGATAATAAGAAAAGCAGTTATATTTATTTCATTAAGGTGAATGAGTCTCTCAAAATCGATATCCCTTTAGCTCGGAAAAAAAATAAGTGAGAATGAAATTCAACTAAAGCAGCTGGCCACAATTGTAACTTTATGCTGTTGTACGTTGTAGTTTATAGTTTTTTTCATATATGAATGACTTAATGAATGTAGAGAAGTTAGGCAAGGCAAAAGAAATCGATGACTCATGTCGACATTGGAAATGACATGCCGATCGGCGCTGTATGTGTATTACTGAGTAGACCAAATGTGCGAATTGTTCGACAATAATAATCGTTGATTTCGTAGGAGTGAATTTTGACCACCCTGTGGAGAAGTTCAAAAAGAGCACGACTAATGAAAAACAAAATGACGATTAGGTTCAACAATTACAGTTATGACAATTACTTTTAGCCTAAGCATATGTGGCGTTAGCAAGATACAATATGCTTTTCAATATTCAACAAAATTTTATTCCGCACAATTACTCTTAAGAAATTCACCTATACACTTCATACAACATCGATTCAAGTGAACTCGTGACGCTCTCTAGCAATTAGGCTTTCTTTTATTGATCTTTTCTCGAAAGAACCTCACCACACTTCGTTAGAATATTCGTGTTTAGAAAAATCAAGGGTGGCAGCACATCGTGAAACGTGCCATATATTCATACGTATGACAATCGTCATACGCAAGCGTTACTTTTGACATGAGTCTCGCTTAAGGCTCACGCCGTAAGCCATACACACACGAGGAGCATTTTATGTTTTCCACGTGGTACGATCCCAAGTTCTCCAATGTGTGGTGCTAACGGAAGTGGAACTGTATTCTGCCTCGAATATCGTATCCGTAAAAAACAGTTGAAAGTAAGTTTCTGTTGAAGTTTCCATGTTTGACTGCTGTACGAGTGTGCGAATTTATATCCATGATGGCTTTATTCGAAATTGCGCTGTTTGTTCGCCTCCGATATGCAGCTGCAATGGACCTTTCGATCATAAATTCAAATGTGCAAAACCTGAAGCGATGCTTTGAGACAATCACTAGCGAAAATTTTGACGAAGCATACATATCAAACATCCTTGTCTCGGCTAAGCAGCATTATTTGGCCAATATCTTCGCTGCTTCTATTGGTATAGTTTTATTTCAGTTTCATCCATCCCGTTAAATAAACCCGATTCCCAATCGCGGCGGAAAAAGGGCGTCGCTATAGTGTCACGTCATTTTTAAATGTGGTGCTCTTTTCTGCATTAATAAGGTTTTTATTGTGAGCTAGGCTGTGCAGATGGGAGCAATAGTTTTGTCGATCACTGATTTTCACGTGCAGTCGACTACAAATGAATATTAGTATCGTTTTACAGGTGTCGCTTTTTCATCGGTTTGCTTTGTTTGTGGTTTACAACGATTCAAAACGGGTAGTCGCAATTTTAATCATCTCTCATCCATTCTCTTCAATGCGTTTCACAAACATTCAACGCTACGTGTACATCACTTTTCGAGTAGTTTTTTGGTAAGCGATATTATTCGTATGCTCTCTTTTAGGTAAAACTACTGACTAAAAAATTATTAGAAATGCACGGCATAATTCACCATCTCTAATTCCACCAACAGAATGGCAAGGCGGGCAATTTCTCGCCTTCATTTGATGATGTTGGACAATGTGATGGCAGTGTATCACTTTTTTTGTTACGAATATTCTACCATATGCCATGGTAATGTGTTACGCTAAAAGTGCACATGCTTTATGATACAGTGACTGATTATGGAATCGTCTAATCTGGCCAGATCGGTTTACTGCGCAACGATTTTTTAAACTCATAATCTGGAAGGTTATTTTTCCGTTTTTTTTTTTGCATTATCGTTTCGTCGTTTTTCTTCTCGAATATTCAGTAAATTGGCGATTAACGACGTCAGGGAAAATATTAACAGTAAATAAATTAATTAAGTAAATTAGGGAGCTTATTTGAAAAACGAAATATTAGAGTGGAAGCGCATTGAGTTGTGAAACGATAATTACAGAAAACGATCGAGTTGAGTGAAGGGTTGAATTTGGGCAAGAGACGACTAATGGATATGGCAAACGAGCAAACAAGCTGTGCAGAGCGCAGATCGGAAAACGATGTCGAACCCAGTAGGCCAACCGATCATTCCAAAACTCTTAAAGACTTCGGTTATCATTTCGATGGAGATGGCATTATGAAAGATGAGGTGACGACATCACATTTTTATGGACAAATCGAGTGCTGCATTACTGCTTTATGAAAAAAAGAAAGAAATTTCTCTGAACTGTTTTACGTTTTGGCTTTTTTGGGTGTTCCATTCAAATTTCTGTTTCTTTCTGCATGAAGGGATGACGTCAGTTTATAGACAGCATAGACGACGATAGATTAGATTTTGCTTAGCCTTTTTTTGAGATCTTAGTTTTTTTTTCTTAGTAGTAAAATATTTGTTGGAAAATCGATATCGCACTAGAACAAAGTGAACGAAATGAAAATATGATGTATAAGGTGATATATAAAACTTTTTTGAGGCTAAGCTGGAGCGTTTTAATTTGTGCAATACAAAAATGACGTACATGAATGCAGTGTCATTGAGCGCTATAATTGAAGGTGGTCGATGTGAGGAAGATAATTTTTTTCTTCATCAACGGCTTTGCGGTAAATGATCTTGAAATGGGATAACGCTGAATGCACACTTTGGAACGCTCTTCTGTATGCGATTGTTTCGCCGTAGCTAAAGACCATAAATAACATTTTTAAATTTTGTTCGTTTATTGTAATGGGCGTAATTTTTGCGCCAAGTGATCTATAGGCTAGCAAAGTATGGAATATAGCAAACTTAAATACGATGGTTCGCATTCGTGATTGAGGTTTCGCTTACGAGTTACAGTCTCAGATTTGAGACTTTAAATGTAGGCTTAGGGATTTCAACGATGAATAGCAAATGCTTTGAGCGGCATTACTTCCATTCCTGTACTCAGTAAACGTTTCAAATAAGAAGTCTATTCAGAAATCGAGGTTGTGTTTTAGGCAGGCAATGGGTTTATATTTGTGGATCAGAAGAGTTATGAGGCGATCGGTGAAGCTGTAACGGAAGAGATTTATAGTATTCTTGGACGACCGCCGTACAATCTTTGCCGGACCTATGTAACTGCGTTTCGCTATTATTAAATCGTCGTCTATTTTAGTCAAGGGCGTCGAAAATAGCGTACCATGCGCCATACAATCATGTTCATTATTTTGAAATCGCCAAAATGCTCACAGATGAAGAGACTTTTCGTTAAAATATTATCATAAATATTTCAGGATTTGAAACTTATTTTTTTGCTTCTTTGTATGGTCTCATAGTTTCCAAGGTTTCTTTTCAGTTTGCTGGCACCACACTTCATATGCACTCTCACATACAGCGTAATGGCATCGTTTTTGATTTGGAACCATTCTAAAAATATTGCAGTGATTTCCATCGTTCCGTCCCGGACCGCCTCTAAATTGGCTGCTCCGTTCACCTTTTAGTTTTCACCAGCGCCCATGATTTTGATTTGTTTTTGCGTGGTTGTGTTGAATGTGTTCAGGTCTTTCTATTTCGATGTACAAATTGAAAAAATTGCCGTTATTTAATGGGAGGAAGTAGGAGTGGCTACTTTGGGAGAAGCTGAAGAGAAGAGAGATGGACCGCTTTGAAATTTCCCTGGAGGGGAGGGAGGGGGGGAGTAATGGTTGTTTTTTTCTTTAGCATCAGACTAGATTCATTATATCCAGTCATCTTCAGTTTTTTTTACTTTTAGAAGCAACGGGAAAAGCTTCGCATTTCAACTTTATCACATTACCTATGTGTGCCGTATTATAATAGTCATTTTGCTGTAAACCTGTTCTCCAATCTTTTCAGTATCTCAGAATTTTCAGAAATATAACTTTTCAATGAATTTTTTTAGTGAATATTCATTTTGTTCTTATTTAGTGCACTAATTTTCTCGTAAATTTTGTTGGTATTTTTTCAAAATCGTTTCGAAGACCTGTTCGTATCTTGTTATGCAGTTGTTAGCTTAAAACGTTGGCTTACACAAGAAGAAATTTTTATAGTTGCAACACCCTGCCGACGGATCTATGCCGAAAAAGATTTTCTGCGTTTTTTGTCATTTTTTGTCATTTGTTTTTTGTCACGGATCATTTTCTGAAATTTAAATTTTGTCAGCAACAAAACGTTTTAAAATTGCAGTAGTTGTAAGCACATGTAAACTTCTTCACTATTTAGTAAAATTCTTCTCGATCATTTTCTCACCACTCCCCTCCTTCATGTATCCATTCGAACTAGTAAGTATCGCCCTCGTTTTGGCAATGCTGGTGGTGTTAACAGATTGATATATCGATAGTTCGATGTTCCAATGATATTTACATTTTGCAGTTTGGTGCAGCCAGCGAACGTAAAGAACAAAGTTTTATATATCATTCGAAAGATTTCGATGAGCAAAAATATCTTGTGGTTCTCATACATGGCAAAGGAGTTGTACGTGCTGGACAATGGGCCAGAAGGTGACCTATTCGTCTACAAGTTTTATTATTTATTCTTTTGCACAGTGATCCACATTCGATTCAGGTTTCCACTGATCCGAGGTTATTTCGATCAGCTAAGTCATAGAAGGGTGAATGCTAGCTCATAGAACATGTTGGTAATGGAAAGTGAAATAGGATGTTGGACCTTTCTCGATATTACCGTATCACCTTGAATACGGCCACAGGGATTCTGTTTTCATGAGATATTGAGGGAGAGGCTCTATTCGAGAGCAATTTTGTTGAAAAATAAAAGCTGCGTTTCTCATGATCCTCGTAGGCATACATAGTATTTGATACGGCATGGTTTCGGTGAAAGGAACCACGAGAGGGGATCTGCCTACAAGGGAGGGGTATTTGTTGTCCATGGAGCGTCAAGGGGGTTTGGGCTATATTCGAAATAGTTCGATATTCTTTTTTTTTCATTCCGAAGATTTAAGCAGCAGTTCATCGATCCATATTGAGTGAAAAAGTCCACGAAAAGTGCATTCGCGTTGCGCAGTATATGGCCACTAATGGATTGCCCCAAGTGTTTGTAATGATTTTGACCGTGTACGTTCCGTGACATTTGGTTTCAGTAGTTCGGAGTGGGTATAGATCGAGCGCTGAGCTTGAATTTTGCTGCAGTTTGTTTTTTTGGTGAACTTTTCCCGAAATAAGATTGAGAGAGTTGAAACAGTCAAGATAAATTAATTAACGCTTTATTTAATGTTACTTTTTAGACGGCGTCATAGACGGTTGGGAATCCCTCAACAAGCTTTTTTGACGTTTTCAAAAAATTAGGCCAAGTTTTTAAGCAACTCTTTCGAAATTCATATTGGAGCGTGATAATTTTGGCGTTTTCATAATCTTTTGCACTGATTTTCCTTTTTTTCCCTTTTACTTATTGCCTTCACTTTAGGCAAAATGAGAAGTACCTTTTCAATTGCATGAAAATTCATACGACTTTTCCCTTACGCCCCTCTCCCCCCCTCCCCCACACACCCACTCGCTTCCTTCAGAAAGTTCCTTTACATGCCGTTTAGTAATGTTTTTGAATTCATTCAGGCTGATAATTAATGAAAGTCTTGATCGAGGCTCCCAGCTGCCATATTTACGCGAATGCGCAAAACGAGGATGGGGTGTTCTGGTGATGAACACAAATCATAACACTTTTGTTGACGCACAGGGTCATCGGAAACCTTTTAAGGTTGGTTCGACGACGTTATGTTTTATAATCCCCACTTTTTCTGTGGGTTCGTTATAAAACGTAACCTCTTTCCTATATTTACAGCTTAGGAACCAAAATAATCGTTTCAGCCATAATTTAGGAGAAGGAATTCCGTTCTCGAATTTTGCGCTTATCATTGTTACTTCTTAAACTTACGAAAACTAAGCGATTTTGTGGTGGTGTTTTACTGCATACTTCGAGTTCTCGTAAAGTTAATTTCGTCAGATTTAATGCTTCCCACCTAAAGTGAAAAGTATTCTTCAATATTTCAGCTTATGAAATACTTTGTAATATTTCACTTCTCCAATCGCATGTCTCGACTTTTATTAAATCACGAAAGTATTCTATATACATATATATATATATATATATATATATATATATATATATGTGTATATATATATATATACATATGTATATATTTACACATATGTATGTACACATACATATAAGTATATATGCATATATGTACGTATACACATATGTATATATGAGTGTATATATACATATATGCATATATTGCAGAGCTTTATTGGATGCCATTATCGAATGATGCAGAGCTCGGGGCCATGATTTGCATGCATCCTCAAATATTTAGAAAAATTCTCATCATTAGAATCACTCTTAAATGTCTGCATGCATTTCGTTGGTCGGCTCACAAAGCAGGTGGAAATACGTGCAAGAGAGTAGTTGGTGCAATATGTTCTTTGCCAGATCGACCACACCAAACGTTTTCATCACATCCAGACATAAGAAATAACGCTTTCTCATGTTAACGGATTCTTATGAAAACCTTACAAAATATTGACCGGATCGATACAAAATGCAGCCCGCTTGGTTGCAAAATAAATGGCAACTTCCTGAATTTTAACTGCATTTAAGTTTCCCTGCGGTGACAAAATCAAATTGAAATTGTGCATATAAGGTCATTCTAGTATTTAGATTACGTTGTTCGCTAATTGAAACGGATCGTTTCACTTGCTCAAACTCGTAGGTTTTGACTGTGAGTACTGATCAAAGCAGCGGCACATAAGCTTATGCCTAATCATGTTTTAGGGCAGTGGTTCGGCAGTGGAGCATGGTATCACTGTATGGAAGGAATTCGTAACACCATCAAAGGCCGTGCGAATAGCTGTTGTGGCGCATAGTGCCGGCGGTATGGTCATCTCGAAAATTGTTAGTGAACTGTTACTAAATTAAGTTTCTCGACTCGTGTTATCCAATTTCATGTATTTCTGAGAAATAATTGATTGACAAAAGCGCAACTCAACAGAAGGCTTGCTAGGGTTTTACGGTTGTCCGTTTGCACAGCGTGATGATGGACGTCACTGAGTGTCCGACAACGGTATCAAGTGTCTTTTTTGCATTAAAATGCTTAAGCAATATTATTTTCTGTGTTTTATTGTCAGGAGTTGATTTAGTAATAGCTTTTAACGCTGTCGATAGCAGCCTGCAATATAGAGTCATAATGACAAGTTTGCCAATGTTCGATTATGTCGCGATTGAATATTGGATAGAAACAGTTTCGAGTTGACTGGCTGCTGCGGAAATTTTTTGAGATGGATGCGCAACTGAATGGCGAAAGTAGTTCTTTGGAGTTCTTATTTTTTTTTTCTTATTTCATGTAAAAGCAATGAGTCGTCGAAACTTGTACACTGGCCCTCCCTACCGCACCCCTTCCTCCTCCCTGTTCCCCCTCCCTTCCCCCGTCCCTCATCGATGTCCTATTCTAGCATAGAACTGCACGGAAATCTGCTTTTCCAGAGGCAGATAACAAAGTGAAAAATGCCGATCTTTGTATTTCCTTGCTTGGGGAGGGGGAGGAGGGGCTGCGGGGAGTGGAAGGGAATGTGAAAAAGCCTCACGTAAAGATTTGAGACTTTAGAAATGGGCGCAGAATTTTCGGAAAATGGGGGAAGTGGGAATGGTAGAATCATCATGTATGACTGAAAGTGCAAGTAGTTTCAGCTGTCTTGAACTGAAAACGGTTTCTTTTAAGAAGAGGTGAGAGAGGTGGGGTAGGAGAGATCCGAGGGGTAACGTGGCAGAATGAAACTGTGTGTAAGCGGCACAAAAGATTATTCTAATATCAGATCGTGGCGAAGTTCACTAAAACTTGCGACCGCTGTCGTAATACCTCCTCGACGTTGCATTTCGCATTTTTTATCTTAACAGCATTGGCGCGTCATATTCAGCGCAACTATTTTGTTTCAAACTGCTATATTGTTAAGTCCATTTATTCTCGACTTCTTTATATAAACTCTTCTCGCAGGGACTTCCCTCATTTGGATCACGCAATCGTTTGGTAAAGTGTTGAGAGCCGACCAGTATATGAGGTCATTTGTGACCGTCTACGGTGATATCCACTATAGTTATACTCAGAGAACTTCCAAAGACCCAAAATAGCAACTCCAAAAGATATCAGCATTTTGGAACCAGGAAAGACTGAAATTCTGGCGGTTCTCAACTCGCGCTTCTAAGATCTCGAGACCGGAACCGAAACACAGAAGCACCTTAATATCAGAAAAAGATTCCAGTTCAGCCGTAGCCTCATCTGCTGATGCTCGTTTAGGTGATGTCATGTAGTTAGGTTAGACAATTTCTTCGTGATTTTTTATTGAGCAACTGAATTTAAATGATTCATTGAAGGGAATGGATCATAAGTGATGTTCTTATGAATCAGTCCATAATTTTTATTGAATAAAAATTCGCCTGTCATATATGATTACTGCAATTTTAAGATGGAAGAGCCGAGCTGTTGGCCAAGAGGAGATGAGGAAAAAGCACGTGTTGGTTGTATTTGTTTGACAGACTCGTTTTTCGACGCACCATCACTGGGGCGGATGTGCGAGTGGACAAGACCACGAGTACGGCATTGGGTTGCATATCCGAGCCATCAAATTGGTGCACCACTTCCATCATCTGATTACGTGGAACGTGTTACGGCTGGTACTAACGTTCACGAAGAAACTTCTCCGGTTGCAGTTGATGACATTTTCAAATTCATTGAAACAACATTTAGGAGTTATCGAGAAAAGGAATGAACGTATCGTTTCGTTTTCAGTATTGCTTGAATTTAGAGTGATCACATTTCTTACGCATTTCTGTAAACATTTTTGATCGCGAAGTTTTATTAATTTGTTTATAAAATTTCTCGCCCATCTTGCGGATTCTCCTCTTCTTTTAATGGGAAAAGAACTAAAGGAATTAACGCAGGAAGTGCAAAAATTTTTGAATGAAAAAGTCATAAGTTTTTGTTGTTGTTATTTTGCGTTTATTGTACTCTGTTACATGTTAAAATTCTGTGAAATTTATTTCTTCTTCATAGGTTGTATTCATTGTTAGAGTCAGAGTTTAGAGCGTTTTTTAAAATGAGCGCTAATGAAATGTATACGTGAGACTTCAGAGGATGAAATACGAAGATTGGAATGGTATCGTTCGGAATTTAAAAATGCGCTAAAATTTCACAAGTCGAGGTCCTCTGCGACGGAGTAGTCCCTCATGTTCGCGCCACCATGTTGTTTTACTGTTATGATTCGCCTAAAAAGTGTAATATGTATCGCCTTTGAGAAAAGTGAATTTTTTATCACCTCCACCACTGTTTGCGATTGGTTGGTGTGGGCAAACAGCCACACACGCACCCGGAGAAGAGAGACATACCGTGCGTGCAAAGAGAATGACGGAGCCACTCAAACAAGGATCGGAGAGCAATTGGAGGAAGTATCTCTTTGATAATGATCCTCTGACTGATGAAGTGCGTCTCTTTTACTTTTTTTTCCGCTTTCAAACTGCTTCAATTTACTTTCAAGCTGTTCCACTTTAGTCACTCTCTGTAAACTAATCTGATTTGGGAAACTTCTTCACAAATCTCTTCGTTCTGCCATGTTCCCTAGAATGGCAACAAGAACGGGAAAAGAGAGCGCGAACGGCAAAAACAACACTGAGAATGCTGTATAGTGGCTCCCAGTCAGGAGCTAGAAGCCGAAAATGGTTCATTTTCAAATTGTTCCGTCATGTAGAGCTTGCATATATGTAGGAGTACTCCCCATTTATCATAAAAACGTTATCTTACACAACAGTGTTCATATGTAGATAAAAAGTTTCATAGGGTTAATACAGTCGTGTATATGTGAGCATGTATATGCTCTTTTGTAACGTTTCCAGGTATATGAACATACATGCAAATGCAGCTATAATTTTGTCGTTCCCCGTACCGATGCAACTGATAACCATACCCACGCATGATAATTTTGACTAGTTTCGGAACGCCTGGTGGTCAGCGTGCTGGCCATCCTTTGGGAAAGTAGCCGGTAATCGAACCCAGGTCTCCCCGCGCAAAAAGCGGAAGCTCTTCCACTGAGCTAGGCCACCTTATGAACATCCGTATGCTGTCTTATGTATATATGCGTATATGAACATATGAATGTCATCTTATGTTTGTATATGTGAGTAAACGTATATGTTCTTTTATATGTGTGTACGTATATGAACATATGTGAGCTGTCTTGTATGTTTTTGTATA
This sequence comes from Toxocara canis, assembly GCA_000803305.1. Lineage (NCBI taxonomy): Eukaryota > Metazoa > Nematoda > Chromadorea > Rhabditida > Toxocaridae > Toxocara > Toxocara canis. Next base: position 256,395 of record JPKZ01001541.1, read on the forward strand.
TTCTCCTGTATGGTTACATAATTTCCTCTATCGGGAATTAAATAATTCAGTCGAAATAAATGTTTTCTACACACATAAGAATTAAGAAAAAAAGAAAGGAGTTAGGTCAAAGTGCAACTTTTCCAACAACGGTGATACGATTGGTTGTAATCTTGACAAGATGTGCAAAATCAGTGATAAAATGCTGAGGATAAGCACCCGTTCATTGGTAACAGTCAGATGGACAACGTAGTTTTATTTGCCATTTAGGATATAAACGCAGCAGTTATTGTCCTCTAGTACATACCTCAAAAGCATCTCAAAGCTTTCACTAATCATCGCTCAATTACCGTCGAAAATCAACCGATTCTTATGGGCGAACGCATAAAATCGGACGATAACATAGTCTGGAGAATAAACAAATTGGAATATGCTCAGGATGGGTTAATATTTGATGCAAGTTTTAGACTTCCTAACAATACAAAAAGTGTTGCCGTTTCGCTGTCACATCGTTCAAGCGAAATTTCTGCATTGCAAGACGGGAAAAGAATTTCACTTCAATCCAAGCTTATCAGCCTGCATTTTTCGGGCTATAATATATGAACTAAAGTATTTACGGCTGTCACATGGGCGACACTAGTCCAGATGGCCTAGGGGAGGTGGGAGGGGGGAGAGGGGTGAAGTTCGGGAACTCGTACATCTTATTTTCTGTTTAAACAAATACTTACTAGAACATTGAAACGTCTATTCCCAGTCACCCTTAGGGAAGTACTGTTTCGTTTCTGGAACCCTCTGGAAACTCGGACATATTTTCTTTCTCTCCCTTTCTCCCCTCTCCGTCCTCCTTTTGGCGACCAGTGCACTTGTAGGTCCGTTCCTGCTTTTCGGCAGTTAATGTATTTATAAGTCCTCTCCTCGCATCTGCCCTTTTCCAGCCGTCAGTAATACAACTGAATATGTCTGTTTCTGTTCACTTGTATAAATGAATAAGCTAGTAAATTATGCCACAAAAAAAAAAACAAAAAACAAACGAAATTCTAGTTGCGAAAGAAAAGATGCAATCCAACAAATCACAGTCCGTGTTTTACTACGGAAAATTCTTCGTATAATGAATGGTAATTTAAGAAAATGAAACGAACGGTAAAAATCAAAGACGATTTGCTCGATGAACTTTAAATTTGATAGCTTATTGTGGTTCACTTTAAAGGTAGGATGCATATATTTCTCGCCCTGTTGCAGAAAAGTAGTAGTTTCTCCTCAGGTTATTGTTGATTTTCGTAGAGCTTTCAATGCTCTTTAAGGTCAGCCTAACCTCGATTCCCAATTCGTGTCGCTTCATACAGTTATAGGTCGACGTATATAGGCAACCATTCGTTTTTCATCAATTGCGCAACCTTTGAGAAATTGATCTCTCATAAAATTAACAGGTTTTGTCTCGGATTATGAGTGATTCTGATAGAGCTTTCAATGCTCTCTACAATGCGTAAACCTCTCATTTTTTCCCTCCCCAAGATATACTTTTAGAGTGTCGAAGTGTGGAATTCGAACGTTTTCTCAGTTGTTCGTCGTGGGATTTTAGCTGCAGCTCTTGAAACGCCGAGTCTTGGGGGCGCCGCTGAATGCGCGAAATATGAAATTCTCTATCGAGCGTTCTCCAGTTCGCAAATCTTCTGTCATCCCGTATGGCTCCGAGTGCTGCTTGTTGGTTTGGATTTGTTTAATTTTTATTCCTTGAAGCCTATCTGATTGTGACATTGTTGGAAGTGTTTAAAGCATTTGGTGGGGGAACTGTGAGAGGTTCAGATTTCAAAGGATATTGCGAATGGAAATGCGTGGAGATACGAACGTGAGGTTGAAACTTTTTTAAATGTGTGGTTCTTTTGACTTCTTCTTTCTTTTGCTTCCTTCTTTCCGATATTTTCTTGCTATGTGCATGAGGCTCAAATAAATAAGTTAAAAAGGCAGTTGAGGTACACCGTCAACAAAACACTCTCTACGTTATGAAAGTGCTGTTTTTTAGTGTGCATCACGAGCAGCCAATGGCCCGGCTGATACTTGCGTTGAACCGGACTGAATTTATTGTTGCGTCGTTGCGGAGATTTGTTTATTTTCGTCTGATTAATACAATTTAGTGTTGTAGGGTTACAGTGTGGAAAAGCTGTGCATAAAGAATGGCACCTCGGTCGAAAGCCAAACTTCACCAGTTGGCCTCGCTTCTTCCTGAAAATACGGTTATATCGGATATGAGAAAGCAAAGCTTTGTTATCGAAAAACAGTTCGCAAAGGGTGGCTTCGGAAGAATCTACTGTGGTCATCAGGTTATTTACCAAAAGGTCTACTATGAAATCTCGAAAGCGACTTCTGTGGATGGGCTTATGTAGCCATTGCGTCTGCAAAATAACAAACGGCACCTAATTAAGAAGGAAAAAGTGGTGACTTCTTTCTCGGCTGTCGTTGATGGAAGGCAAGCACAGATTCAGAACTGAAGGACGTGCCTTTACATGATCGCTTACGCATAAGTGAATACGCAGCTCTTGGAGCTTTCAAATTTAATGTCGTCGATATGTCGGAAGTACCTCTAATTTTTATTAGACCAAAAAACGTGCTCAGAGATGGGTTGAGGCAATCAAAGATAAAGGAAGGCGTCATACACTCATCTTACTCCTGTGCTTGATGACTGCTCCGAAAGCGATTTTTGGCCTGCCTCTTTCAAAGAGTGTTTTATGAATTGTTGACCAGATTTGATGGGCTCATGAGAGGTGGGAGCTTCCCCTATAACGAAACCGATACATTTTTTTTGGGAGTATTGCAGAGGTGGTGCGAAGTTATTCGCAGCGAAAGTACGGCATTTGCAGGAAAATAATGCGGAGTTCGGGAAGAGCGGTTGCCTGGCAATTAAAGTGGAACCGCAAGCCAACGGCCCATTATTCACTGAGATCAATGTGTTCCAGAGAATACTGAGGCGGGATTTGCTTCGTGAATGGATGAAAAAGAAAGGTAATGTTCTCTTTTTCAAAAAAAATAGCAAAAAAATTGGGTGGAACCGAAAATTGTGCGGATGAGACAGGATTAATTCTGTAAAGTAATCTTAGTAAAGAATGAAGTGAATTGGAACAGCATTTTTTTTTTGCAACTTCGCACTTCGCATTGTGCATTTCACTGTGAGTGTTGGTATAAAAAGAGTTGTCAGAAACCGCTGAATATTCGTTTTTTTCTTTTTTAAATAGTCGCAGAGAGCCCTGACTTCGTTCTTCTACGGCAGATTATCGGTCTTTTTTCTCGAATGGGGTTTCTTGGCTGCGAGACTGATCGTTGCGATTAATCAGTTTGAACTCATTTAAATGCTGTGATGCTAAAGACGGATCACACATCCGCTTAGAAAAGTTATGGTAACACATAAGCAGTGAACGGAGTGTATGCACGGGATGTAGCCCATTTGTGGCTAGAAGTAGATCGCTGAGTTGCCAACATCATGGCGCTTGCATTTATCCGGTGTTGATTGTATGAATTGTGTGATGAGTTCGATCATCACTGGTTTGGTCTGCTGTTCTTTTAAATCACATGTCCGTAAAGCTTAACAAGCAGAGCTTCAAGCATCCGTACTCTTACGTATTTCCATTTCCCGCTCTAAAATTGAAATATTTTTCTAACCAGGATGTTTCTATATATTAGTTCCTTAGGATATGTTGGTAGTTGCAAAGAAGTGATGGAGGGATGTGTAATGTATAAGCGTCAGCCATCTCAATGTTCAAAGAGAACTGTTTTCATCCATTTTTCATATCGTAAAAAGCTACGAGCAAAATGGTAGACTTTTTGTTGAATTTCCATGACATAAGCTACCAAGAAGACGTTTGCTCAAGCCAAATGATAATTCCAGTGTAATTTTTATAAAGTCGTAGTTTCTATCGTAGAAGATTGTCTCGTCCAGTCTAACTTCACATATTTGCCTTTGAGCTGATAAGTTTACGTTTCAGAGTTAAAGCATCTTGGATTGCCACCGCATCTCAGCAGCGGTATATTCACACATAAAGGCGAAAAACTACGCTTCCTAGTGATGCCCAAATACGGTCGTTCATTGGAAAATTACCGTATTGAGGTTGGTGGTTCGCTTGGCGTATTCGATGCGCTCACAGTTGCAAGGCAATGTTCCGATTGCTTCGATTACATGCAGGGACAGGTTTGTGATTAATTCCAGACGATGTGCCATGAGGCCATAGGTGGAAAAGAGAGAACGGAAGAGTGTAGATCAAATGTATGTGATTCGTCATGAACGCTAAAGCGATTGCCTCGTCTTCGGACTTCCATGGGCACCATTTTTCGCCTTCCATCATCGTTTAGGTTCTCGCTTCTCAGTCTTTCCTCACCTTCGTTCATGTTCACCTTTATCGTTCTTTTAAGAGAGATTGATACATGCTTGTTCTTGTTGGCAGTTACCAATTTCGAAAAACTTCTGAGGTAGCATGAATCACTGATTGTTAGCGAGCATCCCTAGTTCAAAAACCCTCCCAGTAATAATAGGGAACTTTCGGTAGCACTGAAAGCAGCCATTGGTGATGTCACGCAAGAGGCTGAGATGTTTAGCGCATTTTCCACTGGGTGATTGCAGAGTGAGACCGTGGACAAAGAACACCTCCAGAGTCCCATCACTGATGAGTAAAGGCGATGGGGATGGGGGGGGGGGCGTAGAGGGATTGAGATGAGCACCATTCGGGAGTTTCAGCGGGATATCGTATTTCCTGTCTTGTGGTTTTACAGGTCCATGTTCAGTCGTTGTGCTTACTAGTTTGAGGAAGAATGGAAGTGGTCGAAAGGCAAGTTTTGAAAGCACTCAGTTGCAGGACTATGTGCACTCAGATTTAAAGGCGGACAACATACTTTTGTCTGCATGTGATTCAATAGCGGAATGCTATCTAGTCGATTTTGGTTTGGCTAGGATGGCAAAAACGAACGTCGAGAAAGCAGATAAGAAACGAGGTGTTTCATTGTTATTTCTTTTTTTTTTCACTAGCGCGAAACTGGTGTTTAATAAATTTTAGGAAAAATTGACTGATGCTAGAATGTTCCCATAACACGAAAGTATCAGTTCATATTCACAGTTCAACTATTATACGAACTGTTTTCTGTTGGCGGCGGTGGGAGGGTGTGAGGGTGGAATGGAAGGCGGGGGTGGTTTAGTCGTGTTTGTCGTGTTTCAAGGAGAATGCTTTTTAGCATTATCCTTGAAAGGAGCCGTGGCCAACTGCGTGAAAAGACGCTCAAGATGCACCACTTGTTGGTGGCCTGCACGACTCCTAAATCTGTTTTAATCTCATTGGCGGAGAGGAAAGGTAGTTTAGTGTTGAAGTTGTTGTAGATTTGCGAAAGTTTATAGTCTTTGCTTTTCATTTCATTTTCTTTTCGTTACTCTTTATTTTTCATTTCATAGCGGATCTAGTAGTTTTGCTTTTCTTGGAGACAATAATGGTCCCTTCTTTCGAATTTGAAATTCAATGTAGTGTGAATTGTGCGTTACGCACGAGACGCGCTCGGAAATGTGATATCAAAACAATATCTGGAGAGTTCATTCAAAACGGCGTTATAAACAACTCCTAGATTACCGGAGTAAAAGCATTCTCAAAGAAATCAAAGTTTCACAATTTAATCATGCTTTGCATCATTTCGAGAAGCATTACGAAACATTACTCATTCATCTCGGCCGATATTCTCCATAAGCATTCGTTAATCGAATTTGTGACTTATTCATTGTTTAACTGCATTATTAATTTTTGTTCTCTAGCTCACAATGGAACAGCACTATTCACCTCATTAGATGCACATCGTGGCTTTCTGCCTTCATGGAGAGGTGACCTCGAAATACTGGCTTATAACATCCTCTACTGGATTACCGGATCACTTCCTTGGCAAAATTTCGAATCTCAATTGGAAAAGGTTTGTTTGCGTTGTTGTTTTGTAAAGGTTAAGCAGGCATAAAGTGTGGTACGTTATTATTACCAATCGATTCCAATAAAAGTTTCATCTTTAACACAGTTCTCCTTCAGTCTCCCACCTTTCCATTCATCTTGACTTTTGTATATCTCCATTGTTTCAACGCGGGTCCTATCTGTTTGTTACTGTTTGTCTCTTTGCTTCTACGAATTAGATCGCGTGTGGCTGTTTTACCTGATTATTGTCTCAGCGCTGTTTTTGAAATACCTTCAGAAGTGACCATTTTTGATCCTTTATTTTTCTTTGTATTATCAGAGTGATGAGCGCTGTTTTTTCGAATAGTTTAGTTAAAACCCACACTGCTTGGTAATAGTAGTAGTTTTTAGTTTCGTGCAGAAAAAAATGCTAACATGACCTCAGAATTAAGAACCTTGTAAGGAAAGAAAAATAAAAAAGAGATGAAATATTAAAAGGGCGAATTAACGAATTAACTAAATTGCACTTAAAAATCTTTCTGCGGTCACAGCGCTTCAGGCGATGTATGAACTTGGAAACTTCGAACCCCGAAAAAATACTGACAGTTTACTTCCGTACTCATACGATGGGAGTAACAGAAAAATCATAAACCAAATTTAAGATGAAATGTATTGAAAATAACTGGGGGTTATGAGACCCTGATAATTTACGTCGACGAGAATTTATGTCGACTGGACATTGACTCGAACGTAGCACGGGCATAGCTTTTAACAGTTTTAACGTTTAGACCCAGTTCTAGACGGTTGGTTTCCAGCGGTTTAAAGTGGAAAACGCCTTGACGAATGGCGTGGTCGAATCTTAATGGACCGTGGGGAGTGTTTCAACTCATCAGAATTTTTATCAAATTTTTATCATTTTTTCACCTTTTCTTTGAAATTTCTAATTGAATAAACGGTAACGAAATCTGATAATTGTATCTAGGAAAAGGACAGAAATATGTACTGAATGTTTTCTCTACGGTTTATGTAACTATGCAGATTTTCATGCAAGGCGAATTGTGAACTCAAAATATCGAAAGAGTCGAGAAGTGATCTGAATTGTCATGTTGGGGTTCTCATCAACATGTAGTGAATGTATGCGTTAAAACACATACGGTTAATGTGTACTGCGCTCTATGAATGTAGTCAGTTTATGTTAAATGGTGAGATTATTTGGCAGTCTATGATGAAGCATTGTCATAAGCTGTTAGGATTTTAAGCATCTCATTGATTTTATTTATTTTTTCCTTAATCATCTTATATGTTCTAGCCAACGTAGTTGTTTCTCCCAGAAAATAGGTTAATCCTAACGCGGTGCACTCGAAACATTGGAGGTTGGGGAAAGGAGTGAGGTGTGCCTTATGCCGATCACAGCGCGTTACATGTTCACATCAAGGTAAAGACCGCTCATTCGCATACTCATCTCTTCGTTGAAAAACTCGAATGCGCCGAATATGCCATGGAGCTAAGGTTGGCCAAGTTAAGACCACTTTTGCTGGGCATCTTTCAAAGGTCACCACCAACTGTAGTTGAGAGGTCGGAATTTATGTTGAGATAGGCGCCTGAATCAGAAATCATCTTACACAAAGACGAGGAGGTACTGACGTTGAAGCAAAACCTACCATCATGTTGTGTAAGCTGACACAGTGGTCGTCCATTTTAGTGAGGATGGTCTTCTGGTTGCAGGTTCTCATGATGAAAGAGCAGTTTTCAAACAGTTACGAGAAGGAGGTTCTTTCGACAGTTGCAGATCCATGTGGAAAGCATTTGGTAAAGCTGTTTGCAATTGCCTATGAAACAGGATATCTCAGCAAGATCGATTATAATGTAGTGAATGAGGTTCGAGCGTTATTATTGTTTTTGTCTTTTTCTTTTTTTTTTCGAATTTACGTCCAAAATCAACGTTGAACCGCAGCAGCCAGAAATCATTTATGTGATCCGAAATGCTCCATCTTTCGTTTTGAGTTTTCTGCGTGCAATATTTGCTTACCTAGAAGATCTTGTTCAATTGCTGTCGACTTTCATGATGGTTACCTTGTAATTAAGATTGCTACTCTATTTCTATCCGAAATGAATCTTCTTTTTTTTTCCCAACTTTTAAATGACTAATGTTTTAGATTTCTATTTATATAATGTGTTCTCGTTTCCCAGATGTACGAAGGATGATTTCACGTTGAAAAATTACGCTTTTCCACATTTCTTGCTTCATTTTAATCGGATGATTAAGGGGAGGAGGGAAGATGAGAAGTAAGTGATACGATCCTGATTTGGGACGGAAAAGTGCGGGTTCAGCTCGCTATCGTTTATTTCATTTTCGTTACCCATTCTGTTGAACCATTATAGTGATGGTCTTTATTGTACTCGTATCCCGACAGTTTCGCCATTCACAAAGATTTCTTCATTGTTAGTGCGATCATTTGGCTTTCTAGTTCGCTGTTGGAGCGAGTTGTCACGAGCTGTAAAGAGTGTAACGCTTTGCTCAGTTGGTATTTTTTCAGATCTTGGACGTTGCCCTAAAGTCATGCAAGTCCAAACCCTCATTTCCATCAACTGCAAGGCGGCAGTCGGCTGTTGGCAGTACGAGGAGATCGGAAATTGGCAAGGTGCCCGATGTGGCATTATCAGTAGCGAGTACTTCAGGACTTGTCAACCACTCGGCTACTCCACTTATCCCATCACCACGAGTTCGAAAGACACTCGCTGTTAGTAAGGTGCGCAAAGTGAGGGCGCCACCAAAAACATCGACAACTGTCAAATCTCCTAGGAGCCCATTGAAGTCGGCAGTTGCTACACGACATATTTCGTCCTCGAGGTCCCCTGTGGTTATACCCGGATTGGCGCGTTGGAAATCCCCAGTTAACATCGCCAAAGTAAGAGATGTGTCTGATTCTGTCAGATCAGCATCTAGCAAAAGAAAACAAATGGGACAAGAAGGTAAACAGACATCTGTTATCATTTTGTTGTTGTCGGATGATTCGCTCTTCCGGATTAAAATTGCTGCTGTTAGTTCTTAACGGCGATTTAAAATGTGTGCGTATGAGAACGAGCCGTTTGAGATGCGAGGAAAGAGTGCGAAAACCCTTATCCCCATCGTTGCGGAGGGGGGTGGGGAAGAAAAGCTTCTTATTCGCCTTCTGTCTCACCGATTAGTGGGCATGAAATTTGTGATTCGGATTTTAGGAGATAATGAAATCAGCTGCTTGGAACTTGCGGATCATCGAAGTAGCTTTAGCGTATTTAGTTATACACCGTTTTGGACTTGGTCCATGGTTATGAAATACTTTTTTTTTTAAATCTGATAGTTGATACTTCCAAATTTCTCGGCATTTGTAGAGTAGGCGAAAAGTCGGTGGGAAGGGAGAATATCAGCTGCATTGGCAGATGAGCTAGCGGTACTTGCTGTTACATCAGTTCCGTTTAAATAGCTTTTGTTTGTTATTTTTCCTGTATGGCCGATTATCGAGGGTAGCACTGATTCGAAGACAGTTTTATGTAAGAGTTACTTCAGGTAAAATCTCTTTCTTTCTTTTTATTTTTTACTTTATGCTTTCGGAGGTAATCTTTGATGGGAATAAATCCATCGTACTCTTTGAGGACTCGTTAAATTGGGGTTTTTAAATTCATCTCGTATTGTATGCGAATCTATTCTGTGAGGGAATATAAGAGTAGCAAATGATTCTTTTGCTCCACTTCATGCTGAGTGCTCTCTTTTGGCCCACAGAAGGTAGACCAGGAGAATCGTCGGCACTTCCTAAAAGGAAGGCTTTATTGCGTTTAATTTGTTCGAACTGAATTATTTTCCTCAAGATCGCTATAATAGCTCGTTAAGCGGGCTACAATTTACATATAAATTGCAAAAACAGTCCACAAGTCATAGTCATTCAGGGAATACGTTTTGAGACATTTGAGTTGAGCACGATGCAATCGGCGAATTCGTCGTTGTCATCATGTTGCACAAAATTCTAACAAAAATAGAAAATGACAAAGTCCCTTAGTTGTCATGTCTTTAGAACCATCCATCGCATGAAGAAGATGAGGATGTCTTTGTTGAATGGCGGCAACTTTCAGTTAAGGGATCGCTTAATTTATTTTTTCGGACTCGAGCTGTGTCGACTTCCTGATTATCGTTATGCCCATCGCCGCCTCACGGGGATTCCGCCCAAACACGCTTGATGTTTTGCGTACTCAGTGAAAATAGTTCTTTTCGTTGTCTAACTCCTCTTATGGGCGTAAGGTAACATAATGTTCTGTGTATCTCGCAAACTGTGCTTTCAAATATAATTCTGCTGTGTGGCGAGTTATGAACATTAAAGAACACGTGTACAGAATTATCGTTCTTTGCAGTTAAAGAAGACAAGATTACCGTCCCAGCGAAGCGATCGAGTCCAAACAGCCCGGAAGAAGATGAAGAAATAAAGTTAAAGAACGAGAGTGAAGCTGACATATCAACGAATAAGAATCGACGAGCATCGAGGGTGGCATCGGGCAAAGCAGCGAAGCCGTTTCGTAAGCCGGCCGCACCTAGATCACCTCTCCATATTGTCCGTATGTTTTATTTTTCTAATCTGTCATATTCTCTCGAGTAGGCTTCCTCTAGATTACCACAAAATGACTCGAAATTCTTCTCGAAGAATATGCCACTCACTCTTTCCTACTCTGGTAACCGAGATGTTCTCTTCGCATTTATAGTGTTCGGAACTGTTGATTCAAAGTAATGTTGCAGGCCATCCTCACGCTTGTCCCATGTGAGGATGGCTTTTGAAAGTGTGTTATATCATCAATATTACTGCTTTATTACGTTTACTGAAATGGAGAAAGCAAGCGCGACCAAAGATAAAGACAGATTTCTCCACCAGTTGTGTGTCGTTATCTCTCGAATTCAGTCTCCACTCCCCCCTCCTCCTCCCCCCTTAAGTTTGCAGAAATCCTTTCTAATTCAGCTTTTCTTCTGCACTCGCAATTTCATATAAAACATCCTAAATTGGGGGCCTTCTCAGTTTTATTTCTTCTCCGGAGACACCAGTTCATCCACTCTTCTTGGGACGCAGTCTTCCCTTCGAATATAGTTTCTCATCCACTGGAACACTGCAGTTCTTGAAGTGAGAACTCAAGAGATGATAGTGTTTCCTTAAGTCAAAAGTTCTTGTCCGTTTTATTTATCCCTTCTCTCCCGGTTGCTGTTCATCGGCCGTATGCATAATAAGAAGGGAAATTGATTTAACACTGCAAAATGCTTTCTTCCGCTATAAATTTTGAATAGAGGTCACGCATGGCCGTGGATTACAACGTGCTCGAGCATTTTTAGTCTTTCAGCATCAGGTCGTTCCCCGGAAGTAGCGCTTGAGTCGGCAGTTGCAGCCGTTATTCCTGGTGTGCGCAACATGAAGAAAATACGTCGTTCGCTGTGCGCAGCTGTGCTTAAAAAGTATATTAATGCTGCCAACAAACCCCATCCACGTCACGTTCAATCGTCGAAGCACTGATCTCTACATTCCACATCACTTATCATCATAGTTTGCCGCTTACTTCATTCCTTATCTGACTTTTTTTTTGCAAATATCACCTTTACGCTTAAGTTTAACTGTTTTCATTGTTCGTAGTTTACCTTTGCAAATTGTGCAATCGGTTGCGTAAATATGCGCTTTCATCATTTTATGTGATCTGCTGATGTAAGGAATAAGCGATCGTTTTGCGGGTGGTGCACTCCCTATTATTTCGTATTTTTCATGTTCGGTTATTTGAAAAGAAATTCAGCCACTGTTTGAGTGGTTAAGAAAGGAAAAGGGGGGGGGGGGGGGGCGGGGGGTAGGG
>JPKZ01001541.1:268142-336415 GCA_000803305.1 Toxocara canis
AGGGGGGGGGGGGGGGGCGGGGAGGAGGGGGGATTAGTTGGGTGAAAATCCATTTTTTTTTGTGGTATGACATGCACCGCTTTTTTGTGAAGGTTTTCTTTCGCATCTCTATTGTGAAAACGATGTTGTCATCAAGGTCATCATAATTGCTTGACAATTTGTTATTTTCGATTTTTTCTCTTAAACTATAAGCAATTCGCAGTTGTTGTATTGCGAGTGATTTCGTCTTCGAGAGACAGCGTTAAGTCGAGAAATGTTTAAAGAAATGATTGTGATTTCGGCTGTTTTGCTTTGATGTGCGTCCGTTGAATTGATGATTGTGCATTATGTTATGCGTGATTCAGCTGAGGTTTTTGCACTATAGGCTCTAGGCAACACCATGAACATTATTTCGATGAACTCTAATGCAAGTTCATAGCGAATCGAGAACACCTGAGCATAATGCGGAATGCTTGTAGAGGGATCTTGTAGGTTCTAACATTTTTTTTGTTTTTCCTTGTTTTGTAAACCGTAGTGAGCTGCACGAAGTGTCAGTGGTTCGCGATGGTGTTATTGTATTGGAAGAGATTCAATGTTGATTCGACCTCGAAATGTATGCACTTGAATCAGATTTTTTTTTTTTGAACAATGAAATAGTGAATGTTTACGTATTGTTCAGCATTAGTTCGGAAATTTAAAGCTCACAAAATATACTTCAATATTCAAAAATCCTTGAATCAGGCTCTTGCATTTCAATGCCAACTATACTGTACTCGTATCGAGTCACATTGAGTACATTGAGTACATTCCTCGATGCATTTGTGAGTGTTGAAAGTTCTGATGGCACCATCAACTTTGTCGACTGCGTTAATCTTATCAGTATATCGGTGTGAAAGGAGTTGCGATCCCCGTTTTCAGTAATCATTCAATGAAGTTGCTTCCGTAATTTGGAGAATTTGTTTCCTAGTTGAGGAAGGTAATTGCGTTAAGCGTTGATGTTCAAGTTGCTGACGTGGTTGTGCTGTCGTTTTGGTTGGTACCTCCTTTTTTTTGTTGGCGGGCAAACGACTATGTTGAGGACGGTAAACAATGGAATAAAATTGTCTTTGTGGTAGTGAAGAATGTTGAAGTAAATGAAAGTCGTGATTTGTCAGTTATCATGGGAATTAATTTCTCTTATTTCATATAATTATTCATTTGTCTTACAAACGTTTTGCGGTGATAAGACAATCGAATAAGTTGTGATGAGTCGCTTTCTTGTTATCATTTTCCTACAGATGATCATTTTTAGCGTGAATTCTATGCATTGCTTATCACTATTGGCTTATCATTCCCAGTTGTTAGCAGGCTCATGTTCGTTTATCTTTTTTTTTCATAAAAGTATAGAATTTTCTGAATACTGAATTCCATCCGACAAATCTATTTTGTAGCAAGAAAGGCAATTCTGCGGTCTATTTTAATGAGGAAGTGAAAATTGCCAATGGGCCAAAAGTGAACGTGTGTTTATGATTCAAAAGTATGTTTGCATGCGGTTATACATCGTCACAACTGTTCCTTTCCTCCATCTGCTCGAAGAAAAATGCGTTGCCTTAATTTAAAACAATGTTATTCAATTTCGTTCTTTCTGTCGTCCTCTGGTGACTCTTGCAGAACGTCATTACCCTCTTCAAAACTTCATCTATCCATTTAGTACCCAAGCTAATGACTAACAATATTTCTGCCCACAATACTGATCGGCTTCCCTCAGCTTCTGAACTCCTGAAACCTCAAGTCGAGGACTCTAAGTGAACTCCGAAAACGCTTGAAATTTTTTTCATTGTATGGAATTGCTCCATTATTGTATCCATGCATTATGCGCGCTGTTATACTATCTTGTCGTTTATGCTGTTTCTTTCCGCTCATTCCCACTCCTGTGCTCTGATTGACCTTCTCATCGCGTTCTTCGTTTTCATTTAGCTTGTTAAACAGATTTCTCAGGTCGGTCATCGGATAGGATTAGAGCAAAGGGGTGCACGAGCATTTCGAATATTGTTATTGTTGTTGCGTCTGATGCTGCGATCATTGCGACTTGGAGCTCACTCCAGAAATTTGCGCATTTTGTTTGCACCTTGACGTTGTTATATGTATTACCCACCAACAGGCACATGTGAAATCGATGTAGCTTTAGATGAAGTTATGAATGGAAAAAAAAATTGCCAACTAGGTTCGTATCGGTGCTTAAGGAAGAGGATGCTAATAGAAACTAGAATTGGGGAGATTTATGAAATGGATCTTTTTAGGGATGAATTGAATTAGGAGCAATATGGCACGAAAGGAATGCCTAGCACGCTCGTATTTCTGATGGGGAAAGGGTTGTGTACTGGCATGTACGAAGGGTATTTTTAGAAGTGCCATTGTCGTGTATTTGTTGCATCTATGCGGTTTCCGTTTACGTTGGCATATCTTTCGTGAAGACAGTGAAATTTCAGTCACAAAAACCAGTAATGAAAATCGTTTAGCTTTTGCGTACAAATTTGCTTAACATTGTCTCTACACATTCTATTGTTTCGTTCTGTACGTTTGTAGTGCATCACAGTGTTACGCGTTGAATAGAGGAACGTTACGGGAAATTTCACTGTATAGCAAATCACTATCTGTCACTGTTTATAGTTCATTATCATTGTCTGTCACTATATCACTACGTATGTTTCATTATCATTTTCTATCACTATATATTTCACTATACAGTTACCACTATGTATATTTCACTATGTAGATACGCAAATGAGCGCCTCTGATGACTGCATTTTGAGACGAAGGAAATTTCGATGGATTGAATACTGCCTACGATCTGTGTGCTTGCAGTGTCATCAATTTGTTGAGGCATATGCGCTTTCAATAATGTTGCCAATCAAAAATTATTGGTAAGTTGTGAAGAGGTGAAAAACTTTGAAATATGTGAATACGTCAAGCTTAAAGAACGCTCGGATATCCATGAAGTTTTTGAGATGCATTTCTTACGTTGAAAGTTGGGGTTTTTGCGATTCTGCAAAGCAAATTGTGCTTGTGCTACTGCATGCATGCTTCTCCGATCGGTAGTTTCAACTTGTAGATTTCGGGGCAGAATGGGCTGGAACAGCTTGCCGCTGGTTGTAGCCACTGTAGTCACTGTAGCCAACGTTCTAAACCGTTCACGACGAGAGTGGTTATACACAGCAAATGCAAAAAAGATAGTTCGAAAAAAGACTAGGAAAAACGAGTACGGTATTTAACAGGTTACTGTTCGCATCATTCTCGCCGAGTTTCTCCGTTCCATTCCCGTCACAGGCTCGAATAATGCCAGCTCGGTTCACTCTCCATAGAACCTTCTGGTTCGTATCAAAACCGCCTTCCTCCCACATCTCTCATCCCATTTGCAGTATGTCAGTTGTCTCGTAAGCCTTTGCGCTTCACTGTTCCCATTAATCGACGATCGTTTCATGTTCAACTCTGGTGGATGTAAGCGGGCTCAAGCGCAACTTATGCGAACATGATTTCGCGAGTACAAGACCGTACCTTCGCTAAATTGGATTGAGGGAAGGGTCAGCCAATGGATCGAATACGGGAGAGGGTTCTATTGCGCATAGTTTTAACTCTGACCCTTGTACGTTGTTCGTATGCCGTTAGAACAACCCCTTGGCGAACTATAATCGAAACGTTGAACCATACGGATTACCAAAATCTCTGCTGTAATGACTTTGTGAAGGCGAGTAACAACAGTCTCCGCACATGGGTAGACGATCGCAAAACCCCTTCCCCGCTCCTCACACCCTCGCCCCCTTCCCCTGCCCGCTACAAAGACACCTTTCATATTCATCAAAGTACGCACGTATTAGAGCGTATAGTTCGTATTGAGACAATGCAATTCGGAGTACAGAGGTGAGGATGCGACTGTGAGCGAGATCGTAAGACTGTGAGCGAAAAAAGACGGCTGACACGACTGCAATATGTGCATTTTGTGACCTACCTCTTCTACAACAGGTGTGGCATATTCGTTTCTGCACGGAGACAAAATAATACAATTTTTTATCAGTAGACGGATCAACGTATGTGCATGGTGGCACATTTCGCTAACAGTGTTACTTGTTAGACCGGAGGTAGATCTTGTCTTGTTAAATTGCATCTGTACGCGTGTGTAACAGCTGTGTTCATTACGCTTTACTGCTTGACCAGCCGCAATAAATGAAGGCCCGATGAACTCGCATAGAACCATAGAACCGCAGAAGTGTCGTTGTTCATTTTTTAAAATTTCATAAGATATATCTGGGAACCACTTGCAATTTCGTAGTATTCGTGGTTAACTTGACTTTATTTCTTGACCTATTGTAGCAAATGAAGGGTACTGGATTCTCGTGACCCAGGAATAGAAAAGCACATCTAATTGTAGGAGCAATCCGAAACCTGCTAGGGAAATCTCGACCCTACTACTTTATTCAGAAATGGGATTTCCGGCGAGAAAATACCGCCAATCTACTGGTTTCACATGTGATTGTATTAGCGACTGATCGGTCGTATGAAAATATTAGCTTTATTACTGGCTTTCTATGTTCAAAACAGCTTTCGTGAAGTGATGTTCTCTATGAAAAACATAACAACGATAACATGACGCCCAAAGTGTAGCAAAGTAGAACGTTGGGTAGCGGAACAACTATAGTAACAAAACTAATAGATGGCCGTGATCAAAAAAAAAGCGCTGCAGCCGCAAATCTTACCGAAGAGATCTCAAAACAAAACTATAGAAGTCAGGGCTAGCTCACCTAGTAGAGTATCACACCGAAAAAAAAACGGGGACTACAAGTTAAGATCTCTGAAGACAAGCATTAAATGACATAAGCTGGAGACCTGTTGCGTTGTTCACTTCCTCAAGAACATGCTAAAAACGGCCTTAGCATGTCAACTTAAATGGACTTTTTAGCACTTTTCTTGAATGATTGTATTTAGTAAGGGACTGAAAAGAACCGGACATACTGTAATGATATTGACCTATCAAATACATCATTAGCATATTTCAGAGCCCGTTTTAGAATCGAATTACGATCATCAATATGCTAAGCATAAATTGAATTTGCCCTAAATTATCGCTTGCATATCGGAACGCTCATACGATAACAGAAATACACTCCCACGATAGGTAACTCTTACCGCAGCATGCATTTGCTGCAACAGTGTTGACCTAATATCTGTTACACAATCATTAAGGTCGATGGCGAAAATATCATAGACCGGAAGTGTTTCAGGTGCCTTTCGCTCTATCAGGTACTTGCGCTTGATGAGTAAGTAATTCGCTCAACAACGAATATGGTCAAGTGTGGGGCACAACTGAGATAAATAAAAATTTTAAAATACTCATCACTGTACACCGGCAACGATCATGTCATCGAAATCATACGGTAGCATTTCATTTCAGTTCCTCGAAGGTACTGATGAACTTTTCGGAGATATTTTACTTAGGTTGTAGATAACTGAAACGTATCGACAGTGCCCAGCACAACATCTGTTCCTGTTTTGATGTCATAGTTTTGGCTCTCATTCGTTTTTCATCTTTCATCGTCACGTTGGAAAATTTTTGCTTTTAATTTTTGCTTCACCGTTTTTTGGAATTTTGGAAAATTTACTTCACTGTTGGAAAATTTTACATCATCCAAACTTATTGCAGAACGCTTTTAAAGATAAATACAAACGATGTATGTCCCCTCCCTTATTTGGAAGATGGAGAAGGGGGAGGGGGGGTGAAAGAAGAGAGCAATTAATATTAACTATGCATTATGCAAGTATAGAAAATCGATACATCATTTGCACGCACAAAACAGCAATCCTAAACCATGGGGTCAGTGGTCTCCTCTACTTGCAATTTTCATTCTAAAAAACCTATCAATGGCTCAATTCTTCCACAGATTAAGACGACCTTGTAAGCAATAATTCCAGGAAAAATCCTATCTATATAGGATGAAATTTTTCGAGAAAAAAAACATGAAAAAGATTGTTTGGGCAAAAACTCTTTGGTACAGGTTCAAAGTTTTTGAAAGACGATGTTAAAAAGAGCTCGTGACCGCATTTCCTCTTTCCTACTTTCTTCTTTCAGCAATACAATACTCGTTCACTATACATCAATAGCGAATAAAAGAGATGCTTGAGAAATGTATGGCTCGTTACGCTTGAATGTTCCTAGTGAGATGGAGGACATTCGAAAGTCTGATCTGCTATAGAAAATGTCTTGATCGATCATTCTGCTAAAGCGAGCAGCTGTGTTAATAAGTTTATACAACCGGTTGAATGCCACTCGTTGATACAGTACCCTTCATGACGCATTCAGTTGTCACGTTCGATATTGCCACTTTCTGAAGTAGTATTATGCATTATATATATATGTAAGTATATATGTATATATGTGCAAGGGGGGATACAGTTAGCAGAAGGAGGGAGAATGGGAAGAAGAGTAGAATATTTCGAATACTTGAGGAATAAAATGTACGATAGAGAAATCTGAACAGCATTTGGACTACTTCAATTATTTTAGCTCTATTTGAAACAGAATATTAAAAAATTACAAATTTTTGCTTCATTTATCTTACATCCTGCAAATCATTCATTTTTTTTGTTTTCTTCACTCCTCATTATATCTCATACAAGAAAATGAAATTCAAAACAAAAAGGCGGAAATAGGAATCTCTGATTATTACAAACAAAACGTGTTGCAAGCTTATCTAAAAACACGTTTTCATTTTTGCACCCGATTTGTTTGTAAATAATTTGAAAAACTTCTTCGCAATAATTTTATGATGCTTGACGTCGATGAAGTTCAACAGTTATACGAGCGTTAAAGTTTCCATTTTCCAAGAGGTTCTTGCCACACTATTACAAAGAACTTTTATGTAGCAAACAGCGATTTCTGATCTGTGGTCGAATTAGGAATTCACTTTACCACCCGAGTACCGTTATTCACGTAAATATTATTCCTTCTGAGATACTAACTCATTTTATGCAGTATAACTAGTCAACGACCTTAATGGTTGAGAAGAAATTTGAGAAAAATAACGTTTGTGCAAAAACTGCAAAAAATTTTTGATGACTTGTGGAAACTGAGTTCAAATAAGATAAGTTAATTTTGGTAGAAATTACAAATCTGGGTGGGAATATAAAATATTCTTATATGAATAACAAAAGTGCATCACACTGAAGTAAATACCATGGGCATATAGCTATCAAAATATCACAAATATCAATCAACCTCTTAATTTTCAGAAAAATAAATAATGTTTAGTTTTAGAAGGGAATTTCTAGTTCCCAGTTTTTTTTAAAAAAAAATCATAAAACGTCTTTTCCATGGGATCATTTGTCGTTTACTGCGTAATGAGTAAAGCCTCGATCACAAGCACTTAAAGTTGCGAAAAGAAAACGAAATGCAATTTCAATACGAAAATGATCTCATGAATACATCTCAGTATTTACAGTTTTACTCAATTGCAGCTCTCAAGCAAATTTAATCAAGATTTTTGGTGACCTGTCTTTTCTTCTCGAGAGTACCATTTGCGAAACCATTTACTTAATTTATCGTTCTAACGTTTACCACTTCCCATAACGTATACTAGTATGCTAGAACATGCGCACCAAATTATCTTGAATTGTGGTGCCCTACCGAAAACATAAGCGAAGATAGAGATGAAGTAAAATATAGGAATTGTATTTTGGGTACGATGAAATAAATAAAAGTAATCAAAAGTAAGTAATTGTGAATCGCTTTAAAAAAAAGATCATAGTTTTTCCAGTTTTCACAAAAATATAAATTGTGCTTGGCTGATAACTAAGGAACGACGCCCTTTCGTACACTAAAGAAGATGAATTGTGGTTCGATCTGCAAGTATTCATTTCGAGAGTTGCTATCCTATATGACGATTATTAGGTGCTTCGTACTGATTCATATTTTTGGTCTCTTTGCAATCTCTTTGCAAATCGCAACTTTTGGTTCGACTCTCTACCTAAGTCTCTGATATTCAACAAACATGATGTCACTTCTTGTTGGGCTGTTCAATGGCGTTTTAATCGATGAAAAAATATTATTGTGTTTCTCGATGGAGAAGACTTCTGTTTACTTCCGCCTCAATGAATTTTTAAAGGTTATTTCAAAATTTGAAGTGCTTCCCATTAGGTGCTATTTGTTCAGAAGCAAACAAATTACATTCGAATGATGCCAAGTGGAGTGGAGCTGATAGATATTTGAGAGTGCGCAGAGAAGTGCTGGTACGACCACCAAAGCATGCACTATACCCAACGATATTACCAAAACGATAGTTTTAATGAAAACCTGCAAGTGAAATTTCTCTCTCATCCCTCGCTCGTAAAAAAACTCGTTTTCTAAAAGCATTTTTGCGAAAATCATCACAGTACTGTAAAAGTGAGACAGATAGATCCTTCGGACGGCAGTGGTGAAGGATGGAAATGTACGTCTAATTGTTGCGAATAACATGCCTTTGGAAAGGAATACTTGGTTACAAGGCCTATTAAGCGAATCACATCGACTTGTAAAGTATCCCGAATTATTTAAGTATTACCAGCGCCTTCCGATCTCCTCTTACTCTCCTTTTGCTTGAATTCATGCCCAAAAATACCGAGCTAAGATTTTTTTAAAAAAAATTGCACATGCATTTCTCCCTTAGCAGTAGCATTTCTATGGAAACAGATCATGCAAGGTTATGCTCGTTATCATCGATATGTATCTTTCATCGGCTGGATCTTTCATCGAAAATTTTCTTTAAGCAGTCCAACTCGTAGTAGTGCTCTCATAAATCGTAGCGGTGGTCCATGGTGGAACATGATGTGATTTTACGTTCAACGACCCAGTTCAAGTGTTTCAGTTAGTAAGATCAAAAAATGCCTTGCATCTCGAACAAAGAAGATCGGATTCGACATTTGTTCGAAAATTTTAGAGCGCCAGAACATTTAGCAAAGAAACATACACAACGACATAGCTGATGAAGTCAGCACTATCCTTCATTCCGATCAAAAGAGTGGCCCTATTCAGTCGTAGATACTGTGTATTGACTGAGCACAGCGTGACGTAAAGCTTGGTATGCAATGGCATTGAGATCAGTTTTTTTTTTTTAAAATAAAGCGTTCCAGTTTGTTTATTTTCTATAGGGCACGTTTCTTTGCATAGTATTGTAGAATACTTGGAAGAATGCTCTACTATAATTGGCTTAAAGGTTCAATTTGTCAGTGTGTGAGCAATTTTTGCTCCGTTCAAATTTGCTTTTTTTTAAAGGATATATACGTTAACTAATAAATGTTTACCAGAAAAGTCAAAAGTTTAGAATTCAATTCAATTTCTATACTTGTTTGAGAGCAATCGTTTTAAGCAAAGTTTTACGCAGAGTAACGAGGATGGCAAGAGGGTAGCGGAGAAAATGTGTGTTAAAATTTATGCTAATTCCAGTCAGTTCTATTAAGTGAATTTCATTCTACTATTTCTTTATCGTCTATCGCATTCGTATTTTGTTGGTATCAAAACCTGTTTCCTTGTTGAGAAAATCGTAAGCATGGAAAAGAGTATCAACCAAAACGAAAACAGAAAAAAAACAATTGATTCCGGTCTATGACAGTAATGTTTTCGCCAAACTGCATAAAGTCGTTGTGCATATTCGCTCATTTTACCGTTTCCTTCTTTAAGTCAAAAGATCACAATTGTGATTTTAAAGCGACACTTCTCTTACATTGTTCAATTTGAAATTTTCTTTTCGTTGTAACAAAGCATACAAAGAATCCTGCAAATATTTCGAACAACTAACTGCTCTTCGTTAAAATTTCTCTCTATAATGAAAGTGAAATACATAATTCAATTTGCGAGTATGAAAATGGATGAGAGTACATCCTTTGATGATTGCTCACCGACTTCTCGGAGTTGGCCAAATGAGAAGGCGGGAAGTGCAAACATTACGACTCGTTCACATTTTCATTTAATGCGTATATCAATCAACTATACCACTTTTTGTAAGACAATGAAGGGGAAGCGAAAATTTTGGTTTCGTTCCCGCGTATCATAATCAAATTGTAAAGACCTGAACAGATTGACGTTTGCAACAATAAGGGCTATCAATGCAGTTGATCTTTGGTTAGTTAACTCACCTCACTCATATAGCACGGGATGAATAGTAGACATAGCACGAATAGTATTGTAGAGCCGCTGCACTGAAGTAAAGGGAATCCGATAGCGCTCAACGAATGTGACATACGAGCCTCAACTGACGATAGAGTTGTATCATAACCGGTTCGATAGTAGTGATAAGTGATATGCGCAGGGAAATCAACTGATAGCCCAATTGACATTATTATTGCAGCCATCGAAAATGCGTCCACATCAATACCCCAAAACGATAGGAAACCGAACACACCTACAAGCATGAGAAATGGGAATGCATGAGAAAGGATTAGCGCAACCTACGTTTTGGAGTCTCAATTCATCAATTCAATGGTGATATGAAGTATTAACAGAATGTTAAAACATCTTTGCATCTTGGTTGACCGAATCGCTCATACAATTCTTTTTGATAAAGTACAATTCAATTACGATTCAACCTACTAGTGAAAAAAAGCAATTCGACTGATTGCAAAGTATATGCACACTTTTCGCCATGTTCAAATATTTAGAGCTCTATCGAAATTTCTTGTTAAATTTCGTTTTTGCACACCGCATTAATTTCGTATCTTACAAAACATATTATGGCAACGCGATGTCTGTGACTGCGCATTCTGTATCTTTATATAGGTATCTATCTGTAGCCGCAAATCTGTGTGGTACCTCTGCACCATCTGTATTTGTGCACTATCTTCCATGCCTTCTTGGTAGTTTCTATTCGAGAACTGTTCGAGAAAGATATAGTAACAGTGATTACGATTTGTTCAACATCTTATCAAACGTAACTTTTTGAGGTAATCTCAGCCTCCCTCAACAATTCTCATACGTAGCTGCGATTGGTTTCGCTCATATGTCAAGGGTAAATTACCTTATGGAATCGCAGTGAGAATCGCCTTTAAATATTTCACGCTTTAACTTCGCTTAATCTTAAATCCTACAAGTAAGACATTATACATATCCTATTTTGTTGGTATATGGAATTTGTGCAATACATGCTGGCCAATTTGAAACAGACAATTAAAGTGTCGGCGATAGCATAATGCGAAGTGTTTCTCGGATGAATGAAGGACCTGCGTCCGAGCTTTCGCAGGTTTTAGCACTTTTCTCCTTTTCTCCTTTATCTTTCTCTTTCTCTCTCTCTGCCTATTTTACTTTGCCCTCTCGTAATTATCGGCGAAAATCTGAATTAACTCGAATAATGCAGCATAAGCAACCAGCTAACCGAGACAAATTGAAGTTATCGAGCCAACAGCGATAAGTACAGTGAAAAGATTGGACATAAAAATGCAACAGACAACGGCCATGCACGCAAGTGTTGCCAAAGACGTCTGGATAGTCGTTGGAACAAGTCGGTCGATTTGATCCGAGTACAGTGCTTCATCTTCGTAAACAGTCGCTTTGAGTTCCTTAATTTTCGAATTTCAACTGTTTCATACAAAACATATCCCAACAAAAGTGATCCTGGCAACTGTACGCTGGTCTGAGATTAACACTTCTTTTTCTCAATCAATTCGAGTTACCCAGATAGAGCTTGATGGCTGCAAATGATGTTACGCCATCATACGAGTTAAACTTGTGAAAAACGAAAATTGTACATACAAGTTTTGTGCATAATACCTCTGTGGGGTGGGGTTGACCCTTTGTGCATAATACCTCTGTGGGGTGGGGTTGACCCTTTGTCGAGCTGTTGGCAAGCTCACCCTAACAGTGTAAATGCTCTGAAAATTTCGTTGAACAAACGGCTACGCAGCTTCTGTATATAACATTCTAAAACTAATATGCATGAACTTTCTGTTGACCTCTAAGTGGATCTCCATACGAAACGCTAGGGTCATAGCAATTCCAAAAATCGAACGAACGTCCAGCCATGTCGTGTCTCTTTCGTGCAGGTCATATTTCTTCCCGCCTCCGCATCTTACATACACCTATGAAATATGTCTTGCGCTTTCGGTAAGATAGAACGGTGGAAGTAATTATTGCTTATGATTTGATCTGCGAGAATCGAATTAAATACGATTAGATGGCGACGATATATATATATATGTGCCTTCAATAGCGCCATCACTACTGTCGAAGTTTCTCCATAGGTGCACTGTGTTGCAGTGTGCAAAACGAGATAACTGAAGGCGATATTTGGCTCATTTGCGTGCGCTACTGGCACTATAATTGTCGGTGCACTCACGGAAAAAAAAAGTGCTTTTTAGACTGCTTTATGAAATAATCAGCAACGGTTCGCCGCGTATAAGATCTCTGATACGGTTTGTATACTGCTGTACTTTCAATGATCGGAAAAGTTGTCCGTTTCGATTAGCGTCATCATCTTCAGATTTAAGTCGCAACTGACAGCTTGAATGTAAGTTTTATTTCCATTTTTAAACAAATTTTCGCAACTTTTTTTGAAGAATTTTCACCTTAGTTACTACAGCAACTTTAATGAACGCACTCATATTGGAAAGCAGTTTCTCGTTGGCAGAAAAGTTTTTTTTTTTAACAAAAAGAATAATGCTCGCTGTTTACTCAATGTTTTAGGTTTGCTAATCGTCATAAAAAAAAAACACTCAAAATTCGGACGTACAATCGTTAAGGGTGCATTTTTGAATGCGATAATTTCGAACAGTTAGCATTTTGGTCATTTTGCTGTCCTTTTTGGTCTTTAATTGTTGTTTACATTCGAATCGCACTTAACTTTACACACAGTAAACTGAAATTATCGTTTAATTAATTTAGTTTACTAGTTAAGTGCTGGTTTTCTAATTGTTTGCCTAAAAGTACGAAGGCTTCAACTGAAATGCGATATATATATAAATATATGTGCAAAAAAAATTGTACCGAAAACAATTAATGTAGTGATTTAGGAAAGTTTTTACCGTTTAGGTGACTGAAGTGATTGTTAAGTTTTAAAATTTCAACATTACGAAAAATGGTCAATGATTGGGCAAAAAAATGATTTCTTTTGATCCAGATTTCCGCCTCCTCAATAATTGCTTGCTGAAATAGTAAATTCAAAGATGCCATAAATTAGGGTTTTGCTTTTTTTTTCTTTTTTCATTTAGCCCTAAAAGAAAGCGGATTAAATAATAAAATACTCACTGGGTATCGATCGACAATGGCTCGCCATCGTTTAAGAATGTTCAATCGTTGCGTCCATTCGGCCAAATGTTTTCCGTGATAAGCGACAGTAATAAAGAAAGACTCCATCCTGAACAAAACCAAACGATATCTTATTTCTACTCATCGAATTGTCAATGCATCGTATTTAAGCGAATTTTGTTCCTGATCACTAAACATGTTATGCCTCCCGTATTATTAATAAAGAACTCCAATTTCCAGCCACAATAGTTAGCAAAAAAAAAAAAAGACATGTCGAGTACTATGTGGAAGAAATAAAGACAAGACACAGTTCAGTGTTGCTTTGCGAAATTCCTATATTTGAAGTGAGCTGAGGTTGAAAACATATTTTAGGTAAATAGAAAATCTGAAATGGTGGCAGTGGGTGTGCAGATTCGATTCCTAATGCCAGAAGGGCTTTTACTAAAGAGGCAACGCTAAAAGTCTCTGCAGCAACAGCAAACGTCCGAAGCGGTTGATACAGGTCTCTTCGATTTAATGTTTGAGCATCTCACCGTTCCCGTAATCATGGAAATTTGACGGTGATGGAGCATCAAAACGTGACATATAAATCATGAAAGCTTGACTCCTCTAATTTTTTTGTTCTTAGCTGAGCTGATTCGAATTTGTTTTCAACGAGAATGCCGAAAAATATTCTCACTTCTCACGAATCCAGGAAGAAATTGCATCTGAACTTCAATAGCAACGATCACAACTCGTTGAAGTAGACTGCATATTCCAGTCGATAAAAGTCCAGCCTAGTAAGCGCTCATTTGGCTAAGGTTTCCAAATCTCACAAGCTTCAATCAACTTATTTGAAATTCGTCACAAGCAATAAAACACTGGAAAGAAAAATTTTGCTTGAAATTCTAAACGTTACAATAGAATCACATAGTAGTCGGAGGGAAAAAAAAATCAACAACGCTACTACAGAATGGCTTGATGGCGCAATTCCTTCAGCGGTTAAGTTTATGAAGTAGACAAATCTCCGTTAACTGAGTTTTAGAAGACGGCGCTGTATTGTAACCTCTAAAAGATATGTTGAAAACCTATTCTAAAGCACACTCGAAAGTAATGACGAAATTGTTTCGACAATAAACCAACCTATCAGTGATGTTATCGAAACGTATGAATCCTCCCCAATACTTGTATTCGGGCCATGCGAGAAAACGGCGAATGTCCTGAGGCAAGAAGGATGTCGACGACGTTAAAGCACCCGTTTCTAAATCGTAATCTTCGGTTGCATCACCGACGAACATTTCGTAATCGCGAATCCAGAAATGGCTAAACTGCGGTCCATTGCATTCGGGTAATTGCTCAAATTCGTTCACCATTGCTTTTATTTTCGCCACTCGGGATGCGTCACTTAAATTACCGGCTTCATTCACAAAGATGGTGGCGTGCGTATAGCTCGGAAGAACGTACCGCTCTCGTGCAGCGTTCACCTGAACGTCAGCAACTATAAAGCTCATCATCTATTTAGGAAATCCTCTTGCGCCCATATGCAAGGTACCACATGCACAATGTGCAACTCCTCAGCTGGAGAGTCATCTGCAGTGTGAGTAAGTCATTGCAAGGCATAACTGTCCCCACTACACCTTCTGTGATTTCAGTATACTGTACAGCTTTTCGCGTATACTTCCTTGCAATAGTAACCCATCACATAGGCAAAAATGAGCTTAATAGCTCGTGAAAGTGAACTAAATGGTTTAAGACATCTCACTTCCAAAACGGATTCGCAGAACGGGTTTTGACAGTGGTGATATAAAGTTTATAAAATTCTTCAGAAACGCTATACTGCATTTGTTTTTCCTTATCTTATATCACGAAAGAGGCATATTTGCCATTTGAAACCCCCAATGCCACCCAAATTTTTAAGTACAAGTGCTTAAAAAGTTTATTGTTAGAGCGTTCCAAACCTCAAGCATAGGCGATCCCTTCATGAAAAGTTTGTTTATGGATAGGCGTGCTTCTGCAGAAAGCGATCCTCTGATACTCGCATACCAGTAGAGGCACAGAATGAGCAACATTAATGCAGATGTGTAGCTCGTCGATAACCATTCACAATATCCATTCAAAAAATTACTACACTGCAAGCAAATTTTATGACTCAGATATCTTTCAAGCTCAAAATTATCACGCACATAGCGCAAAACTAGAGAGCATCTTTACGTGAAAAACTTCGAAAAAAGCCATTATCAACGCAGCTATGAGGATATCAGTATCTTATGCTTTATGGTAATGACAGATTGCTTGTGGGGATGGGAGGGGGCAAGGGGGGGGGGAGGAAAGATGAAGAGAAGAGACGAGAAAGGGAGGAGATAAGGCGTGGAAGGACATTAGAACAATTGCTTCTACGCGAATCGAAATAACTTCTGGAAAAGTCATAATAAGCTGTGATACTACGCCACTGTTACTATTCTTATGTTCATGATAGAATACTTTATCTCATAGAGCACTTCTTTTCACATCAGTTCAATTCGCGACAAACCCCTTACAATATTTTTTGTGACACCGAATCTTTCTCGCTCTGTCTTCTTCCATCCTATTCATCATAGATCATGAAGGAACGACATCGAGCATTGAAATGGCAATAAACCAAACATAACGAAAACAACAACATTTTTTGAACAAACGAAAAGCTAAGAAAGAGGAACTTCGAAAGAACAAATAGAAAATCGCATCTAGCCTAATCGACCGCCCACTTCTGTTTTAGCGAGCTTTTTTGAAATATTTATGTCTCAGGTGTGTAGAATGGGTTGATAAAGCTGAATTCGGATGCAAATGATCGAATTTGAAAACGTTTTATGTTACTAAATTCGAAGATCGACGTCGAACTCTCAACAAACTTTCCTCACTTTCTCAGTCACTCTTTATATTTATCTCACGTCGCGTCGGACTTCACTTTTAAAGAAAAACTTCGCAAAATATTTATTTGTAATATTTCATTGCCGTTAATAATATCCTTTACGTTCATAGGCGAGGAATGTGATTCTCTTTTTGCGATACTCTTATAGTGTTCTAGAAAAATGACGATTTAGCATTTCGCTTATTTTGCACCATTTCGTTGCAATTTTTTTGCCTTAGCCATTAGCTGTTGTTGTTGTCCGAAAAGGTGCTAGGTGCTAATGACGCTTAACTTTAAGCTTTGGTGATGTTCATTTTTCCGCTATGTGCTGTTAAGCGAATATTCCGTGCACCCGAATCGTATCGATATCGCTGCGCCCGGTAATGTGCTATGCTCCAGTAACTTATATTATCTTGACTGAGAACCTCCCTTTTCCTCATCCGTAGCAAAGCATTTGCTGCTAAAATGCTGCACAACTCGCCAAAGATAGTCGCCTTTTTAAATGCGTTTTGCAGATATCTTGAACCTGAAAAAGCGTTCTATCCGATCAGTAACGATTTAACTGCTTTACCTTGTCCTAGGGTTTCTGTGTTTTCCTCCAACTAGCCATCTGCCATTAAGTGACACCAGAAGAACCTTCGCAGCAACACCTCGCAAAACATGCACCTTACAAGGCTGTGTTCATGACAATACGGCGCTGTCTAATCGAGTAGCTATATTTTCGTAGCTCAGACGAGTTCATTCTTTACCATGCATCATTCGTTATGGCCTTTTTTGCACCATTCCTGCTTCTCTTCTCCAGTGCTTTACCCATTTCAGCACAAAGTCGTTTCAATTTTTGCGATATTCAATTTTTATGGCAATGAACTGAAAGGTTTTGTCGCTTTTAATTCGTAAGTTTCATTGTGGTTTGTATCTCTCAAAATTCCGCATTTCAAACTGATATGATAATCTGCTCAACGGTTGGAGCTTTTTTCTTCCCCGGCAAGAGAACGGAGCGAAAAACGAATGGTGCGATAGAATAGAATAGAATAATTCGCAAAATTTTGATTACACGGAAGTAATAAAACCATATTTAGAATTTCACATAAAGGAAAAAAAGTAATGAGACGATCGAATAGAGCTGAGCGAAAACAACGTAAGAAATTCAGAAAATTTGATGGAAATTAAAAACTGATTGATGCACACTCCAATTAAAACGAATTAATAACCATAAGACGAACTTCAGAGTGGGTCGGCTTTTCGGCAGTTTTGGTGGCGTTCTTTTCGTTGGCTATCTCCCTTTTAGCACCCAACGTCATGATAGCCGCATAAAGTGTGATCGTATAGATAAAGGAGAAAAAGATTGCAGTTGAGGCAGCCATACAGAGAATTCGAATCTCGGCGATTGGAGTGAATACTCCAATTGCAAATGCGAGCATATTTGTCAACGAAGTGATCGTCATAGATGGACCAACATCGACGAACATCTATAAAAAAAGAAATAAATTTTAAAAAAATATTTTTTTGGAATTGTTCAGTGCTTTTTTTTTTCGTTTTGAGTCAATCACAAACCTCGACTATTCGTTCCTCGAGAGAACTTCTGACAGCAAGATCCTTTTGCCTAACGCATATATGATTCCATGCGTTTATTAGCAGATATGAGTCATCCACTCCTGAAAAAAATTCATTAGTGAAAAAGTTAAATTTTGCTGCTTTTCCACCACTATAATTCTGACAAAATTCTCATCAAAATTTTAGGAGAAATTAAAAGATATTGGTGCTAAATTTCTCGCCGCGAAATGCTTATCACAATTAAGTTAATACAAAATATTGTAAAGATGAGCAAAATAATTACCTTCAACGTAGTCAATCTCTTCCCAACTCTTTCATCATTGTTCAGAAATTATGAGCTAAACGTAATGATGACTGAAGAGAATATATGACGAGTTTCATCAACGTTTCATTCGAAAATTTTGGTGTTCGTAATTTATAGGCATACAACGAACCATCATAATTTTTCGTAAATAGAAGTCCTTTGCTCTCGAAGATTGCTTATTTATTTCGTTGATTATACAGTAGCAATTGTAACAATATTATTTTAACAACTGTAACGATTTATGATAAATGAATAATATTTTTAGTTCGGAATCATCAGGAATAGTGCGTGAATTTGCATTCCAAATATATATTGTTCAAATGATGACTGTACATTTAAAAAAAAAGTGATAAAACAAACCGATTGATAGTGCCAGGAAAGGTGTAATGCATAAAATTGAGGAGAATCGTACACCGAGGCAAAATAGTAGACCTAACGATGTTGACGTAGCAAGCAGTGGGCAAATGCTTGCGGTAATCGCGAACGTCACCTTATGAATCGACCACTGCAATGAATTTTCTGAACGTCTCTTAAAAAACCAAATTCAAAACATACCGTTGGAACGAATCAGTCAAAGAACAATTAGCTTCCATTCATTATTTCTCAAGTTTCATTAAATTAAAAACAGCGTTTGATTACGTGCATCGTGAGGCTGTTGATTTCGTTTCTATTCTTATCAGGTACTGATCCTCATATCACTCTCGAGAACAATTTTTGGTAGTATAGATCCTTGAAAGAATACTGAAATTAACAGTTATGCTGTTTCATGAAGCTACAAGCTTATTTGTAGAGGATAGTTTTTGAAAAACCAATTTTTCCCAATTTTCCCATTTTTCCCAATTTTCCCATTTTCCCAATTTCAAAAATCAATTTGAAAAATCAATTTTGGAAAAAAAATGAAAAAAAAATCAAAAAAAACAAAAAAAACACCTGCAAAGTTGGCTCGAACAATTCTTTTATACGGTCGCGCTTAGGCATGACCACTTTCATAGTTTGAAGACCATTCAAAAAGAAAATAATACATCATTATATCGACCTGATTTGTGAAAGCGGCTCCGATATATACAGTGACAAGTGAAAATATGGATATCATAAGTAGCCCAATTGCAATATAGGGAAACATTGTTCGTCCTGTACGTGCTATTTCATCTTGTGCAAACACCAACGAATAAACCATTGGCTTGATAAATGAACTCTTATAGGAGCTAAAAATTACTGCTCATAAATTATGTGCAGTGAAAATACACATCCATCCGATCAGTTGACGAATTACATTGATCATTTCCATTGTTCTCTCAGTTCATGGTTGTCGTAAGTTCCATTTGTTTTTCAGCACCGATCTTCAGCACGTCTATTTATTGTAGTTTCCCAGGTGCCCTATAATCAACGTTATCTATGTTCTACGAGTAATTGGATGGGAACACAGACCAAACAGTTGCCATAAAATGCACTTCGGTCGCTCGCCCTTCGACAGTTAAACTAACCGACTATATAAACTGCCAACAAAGGACAAGTATTCAAATTTTTTCCCACCTGATTACTCATGCAAATTCCTATGGAGGTTTTGTTGTCCTACCATCTATCGATGAGGTGTGGAACTTAACCAGTTGAAATGAGTGTAAATTTTTGACACGATTAAACTTCCTTCTCTTGAATCGGTGTAAGACTGAGTGCAGAAGACGCAGGAGATACTCCAGGCGGGAGATTTTATCTACAAAATTTCATTGTTCCAGCCTCAGCAGTGGCTCCTGAGTGGAAATTGTCGAACAGGCTGACACACAGACACATGAGCATAGAACGTAATAATGTGCTTTCCAAATGCAAATTTTCCCGACATTATAGGAAGGGAGTTAAAACACTGAAGGATGGCAAAGTTGAAATCATAATTTATCCTGACTTCATTTTGCGTACTCTTTCTGGCACGCGATGAACCAAACGAAATATCATTCAATCACCTTACAGCCGTTCGCAGTAGGCGAACAACTGCACGAAAGCTGAACTGAGTCTTGAAATAATCTTAGACTTGCCTTAAAACTTAACTAAGTCATATATAAGTGGGAATACGCATTTTCACACTCGACAGTGTGCGCTTTGGCAACTAATATATAAAAGCAGACGACATTGCAATCTGCTCGCAAACGAAAAAGAAATTCAGATTTTATCCGACCCGAATGTTAATGCAAATCCTCGACTATAGGTCCGTATTTCTGCCAGCTTATCCCCCAAAGATAGAGTCCGACAATGGAAAACGTATTTAAATGATCTACAGTCATAAAGAGGCTAATATGCGTTCGAAGTGATGAATTATTTCGCAGATGCATGCATCTAGAATGAAAAATGTATTTAACAAAGTTCATAACTTTAGTTTCAGCGATTTCCGAGCTGGAACTCAGACGCGCTCACATACATAGGGATAGGCATGACGCCGATACGAGGCGCTCTGCACAATATAAAGTATCTGAACTGCGCTTTAAAACCACTTCGATCTTGCGCTTTAAACAATTGCCTTTGCTTAATCACCAATTTAATCACCAATGCAGGTTTCAATTCGTGATCTATTTCTCGTTAGCTTGACATATGAAACGTTTACTGTATTGTTTCGTCTTCGGCAATGTCTCTCTCTCTCTCTCGACTAAATCCTAACTTCTGAGCGTACGGTGAAACAGCAGCTCTCGTGAGCCCACATCATAAGGATGATGAAAAACTCTTGCCATATAGTCATCTAGTCCAAAACTACTAACTGCCAAATACTAGGAATTCCATATTAGAAATGATATTCAACAAGTGCTGCACAAAAATGGCCTCATCTCTAGAAATAACATTTACCTCGAGTGCACGACGTCCGCCTTTCTTCCCCCTCCACACCATCCTGATCTCCCAAACCTGAACAATGCTGTGAACTTTGCATCCCACTCGAGCCATGCGTGGAGCCATGCAGAAAACAATAGCACAGAAATAGACCGTTCATAACGGAAAAATAAAAGAGTGCAATATACCATAATTGGTCTTTAGGGTAGTGCAAGTTGTAAACTAAAGAGAGTACACATACGATCACTAAAAGTACTTCGAAATTTAAAATTGAACCCGTAGTTTGGAAAAAAAATTTAAGAAATGCTTACAAAAGGTAATAGTGGGTGACTTTTCTCTCCCACTCGGAAGCATCGTCAGTGTTCCAGCTGAGTGGTCTTTGAGCTCTAAACTGCAAAAGCACCAGCCGAAGGTCCTTTATATTTGATCCGCTATTGTTGCTCATTTCAGATCGCTCAAAGGTCGTAACGCCGAACAAGTTCGCACTCATATCGAGCTCTCGACCAATAAAACGTGATAGTGGAAAAGATAGCTCAACAACACTACTATCTCCATTTCCAGCACTCATTAACAAACCGTTCTGAAACGTTTTACGTTTAATTGCAATAGATGCGAAGGTTTAATTGCAGCTCAGCAAGATGATATCTCGCTCGCATCATGCGAACAGTAACCGCTTAGTGCATTGTACAGTAGAGTATATGCTGTCGATAAAAAAAGGGACCGCAAATGGATAGATCATGATAGGGACAGGAAAGGAAAAAGGAAGTACTGCAAAAAAGAAAAATGTGAAAAACGAAGAAAGTGAGGAAGGATGATAGGAGCCTAAAATGAGAGAAGTATTTTGAAAATTTTCAGCACGTGTAGTGAACCCACATTTTCTTATAACAGCATCACTTCGTAGCTTACGGTGATTCACATTATTTCTGCGATATGCATTTTTCCATCTCAGATGGCACATCAGAAATATTTCTGGGTAACACATGGCATGACTATTATCGATAATGCTTGATCTTTTTGAGTTTTAAAGATCATCATTACACAGGTTTCCAATAGAACCAACATTTTTTTCCATGGAACCAACATTCTTCCCAAGGAACCAACATTTTTCCCAAGGAACCGGCATTTTTCCCATGGAATCAACATTTTTCTCATGCAACCAGCATTTCTACTATGTAACCAGCATCTTCGCATGGAACGAACATTTTTCCCATAGAAGCAGTATTTTTCCCATGGAACCAAGATTCTCCCATGGAATCAACATTTTCCCATGTTACAAACATTCTTTCCACAGAACCAACGTTTTTGCTATGTAACCATCATCTTCGCATGGAACAAACATTTTTCCCATGAAATAAACATTTTTCCCATGGAACCAACATGTTCCAATGAAACGAACATTTTTCTCATGGAATCAACATTTTCCTATGTAACCAGCATCATCGCATGGAACAAACATTTTTCGCATGCAAACAACATTTTTCCCATGGAACCAACTTTTTTTCCCATAGAACCAACTTTTTTCCCATGGAAACAACTTTTTTCCGATGGAGCCGGCGTATTTCCCATGGAATCAACATTTTTCCCATGGAACCAACTGTATCGCACGCAAATATACCTTGTTTGCGCTGGATATCTCTCAATTTTTTTTTCTCTTTTTGCTACCAGTGTCACATTATTCACACTATTCCTATTCATCTAACAACATTCTCCGCATATTGTTTCGAGTGTTACCGCAGCTGGTTTGTAAACTCTCTCTTAATATATGGCAGCGATAAGTGAAACTGAAACAATTAAGACTGTTTCTCGTCATCGTACTTTTCCACTCTCGTTAACTCGCTCAAGTCATTCGCAACAGCGCTATTCTCTGTCCTCCTAGTGTTATCGTTCAGCATTCTGTTAGAGATTTGTTTGAAGGTATAGCGTTCAAATAAATCTCTAATAGAATGCTTGACATCATTTAATCGTAAAAATGGTGTCAAATATTCTCCTCTGCTGAATTTTTAATCAGCTAAATCGTCGTATACGTAGGAGAGAATCGTCTTTAAAGTAACACATTAACAGATTGAATTCAGATGATTCATATCCAAACATATCATTAATTTTTTTTTTTTAAAATTGCATCGTTTATATAGGAGCACTAAGCAAACAATTTCCGAAGCAAACGAATCGAACATTCGAGTTAACATTGAGGAAAAATATTCATTTTTTGGCACACTCCCACTATCGTTCAATTCGATCGACTTTTTCTTGCCATTTGTCAATTTATTTTTTCCCTTTTCAATTTCCATGACAAAAATGACAATTCTATTTCGTAAGCTTATTTGTTTAACTAATTTACCAATTTAAATAGCCAGACCAGGAATCTGGTTTCTATTACTTTGCTCAGATTTACAGTGCAACAAAAAAGCATCCTTTTATTGCATGAATATGTTGTCTTTTTTTTTTCGGATAACGCTATACGATTACTATTTTCAAATTGATTTCGCAATATCGTGTTCTAATTTATTTGAATGAAAAATTTTGGAACATAAACGTCAAATCAATAGGAAGGAGAACTCAAAAAAATCTCTTCACTAATCACACCAAGCGGAAGTTGATAGACGATCACTTGAAGAGAAAATTTCTTTGTGGCGAAAACAAATCGGATAGAAAGGAAATATAAAGTCTTAGAATTAGTACTTACTCGAAACTGACGTACAGGTTCGTTGATATCGCAAAAATTCTCACAAATATCATTGAAAGTAATATTTTTGATCGCAAATCCGCTTCCTATATTATCAATGATATCAACAGTGGCATTCAAATGCGAAAGTCGGAGCATTGAACCACCATCTTTAGCGATAGCCAGTATAAATATAAGAAGTGGATAGTGACCGTTGTTGAATTTGCGATATGCTTCGATCTCGACAAAAGCGCGCGCTCCACTTGGAGTAAAACCTGTCACCAGGTCATCTTTCATTTTTGTCAACGGAACTTGCATTGAAAACACGATCGTAATCAGTGTTAGCACCTGCAATTATCATCAAACATAATATAATAACATTTTGATGAGTGTATTTCTATGCAAATCTTCAGCTGTTTTTGCATAATTTGAAAAGCACTTCCAGGTAATTCGATATAATTCGAATAAAATTATTTTTTCATATGCGATGAATTGTATTTGAACTGCTCAGTCGAAAAGTGAAAGAACTTCAAAATTATGTCATAAGACAAGCTAAACAATGCGAGTAACTTTGATCGGTAGGCTAGAAACTGTTAATATGGAATGGAAAAGTATAAAATGAGTTGCTCTGAATGCATCATGAGGAGTTTTGGTAACAAATTGAAGACTGTCTAACCCAAAAACTCCGACCGTTTGTCCAGCTCACTCTCAATAAATAGCTGAATAGAAGTTTAAACGACAAAGGTTGGTTGATTTTGAAATAGGTGCTCATAAGAAATGTGTAAAAATGCATGTTCAGAATCAGAATTCCTTCCACGAAAAATCGCTTATAAGTTCAAGGACGTTCATAAATCTTAAATCTGCTGCCTTTTCTTTATTGTTCATACAGCTGTTGGTGGTTTGTTTTGGTTGAAGATAAACTGGTGAAACGTGGAGCAGCTCACAATGATAACGAGTATGGGATGTTTCGCAACCAAATGCCCAGTGATTCGAAAGAATATCGTTAGCAGACGAATAAAGAGAGTTGGTTGAGACGTGTTGCATTGAGCACCCATCCTCGCCCTTCTGAACAATCACCGTTTCCTCGTTGGGGCGGCACCCTACCTTTAGGGGGCAATACAGCTGAACTTTGGGAACGAGTTTCGCGTTTGAAGTCACGTTGTCGATGACGCAATTTAGCAGCGTTCACACAATCCAGTCGAATACAATGCAATGATTCAATTATGCTTAACACTTTTCAGCGATAATCCTAAGCGGTGCGTTAAGAATATCGTTTCGATGAGTGCCATAAAGTGTTTTTAAGTATCGTAAAGTGTTAATGAGCGAAACATTTGGCTATACATTAGTAACTGACGAATTCGTATAGGAAATATTCACTTTTCTTAAAGTGTTTCAACATTGTTCCTCATGCAGCACACAAATTAGCATAGGGTCGATATGCTATTCTACTTTGTTATGTTTATATCAAATTTACTTTATTCTCAAATGCATAGCATTTACATCGCTAGTGTATCAACAAAACAAAGAAAAACACCGCAAACATATTTCATAAAGCAATGAGGAAAGCTAGATTAAAAATATTTTTGAGAAATGCTAACCGCTAATGAATTGTTGGATTTACTGATGAATTATTATTGGAGAATCAGTGGATATGACGAGAATTATTTTAGGTGAGTTTGCAGATCTCAAAACGATATTGCTAATAGACATATTCCGAATATCATCATATGAATTCATCGATGGAAAAAGCAATAACTGTACGGTGCGGGAAAGTCGTTCCGTATGCTTAAATCCCCTAACAACAAAAAAGTTCTTCCATAAGGAAGTCCTAAAATAAGGTGCCGCCGAGTTGAAGACCGTACGATCCAGTCGCTGTATTCTTTGGAATTGTTAGGAAGATAGAAAAAGAA
This sequence comes from Toxocara canis, assembly GCA_000803305.1. Taxonomy (NCBI): domain Eukaryota; kingdom Metazoa; phylum Nematoda; class Chromadorea; order Rhabditida; family Toxocaridae; genus Toxocara; species Toxocara canis. Next base: position 293,463 of record JPKZ01001541.1, read on the forward strand.
AATGACATGTTTTAAACGCTCCTTTCATGCTATTTGTGACTTTATTGCAGGTGCTTCCCCCCCTAAAATACCTCATTTTTTCGAAAGAGGTTTGGTAAAACTATGCCGAACTGATTCGGTGTGCCAGATCTTTTCAGCAATCTAAGGGCTGTTGATAAGCAAAAACATAATCATGATAAGGAAGAACAAAGGCCGTATACATTTTGGTTGGGATCGGAATATCGTGGTTTATGAACCAACGCAATATGAGGTTTAGAGCATTACTTAGTTTCGTTTTCTTTTAATTCTTTACTGTATTTATCGGCAGGTGTTTTTGCAGCAGAAACAGAAAATTTTTATAAAAAGACCATCATTACTGTGGAATGTGACTTATCCAGTAGATAACTGCGAACTAAACGGGTATTAATTTGGCGTCAGGTTTGTTTTCACTCTTCACTAGACTAATTAACCAAAAATAGGCGAATACCCTAAAAGATGTAATTGTATAACACTTAATTATGGCCGGGAGTTAAGCATCAAATTTAGTGAGAAACTAAATGCTCGTAGACGTCGTCGATGATATACATCAAATTTCAACGTACATACATTTTAATGCTCAACTGTTAAGTATATTTATTACTGCATCTGAATCGAGTATATGGCCAAATTAGAGCAGTATCTTCAAAAAATAGACTTGGCTTGGAGGCAGCATGAAAGTTACATTTGGTTATGAGTGTTGTATGAGCATGAGCAATATTTGAATATGAGCTTGACTGCATTGTCATCGATCAGGCAAAAAAATTTCTGTCACTTTTATATTTCATTTTACAAGAATGAACCAGAAGCCTCTGAAACGGTCAACGGACAAAAAAGACTGATTGCAGTGTCGACAATCCGGAGTTAGTCCCTTCTTTGTATGTCATATGAATAATTAATAGTTTTAGATTACTTTTGGCCAACAAAACCCATATTAGTTATTTATTACGATCCGCGCATCATACAGTTTTTTCTCGGCTCTCGTTGAGCGGTTTTTTTTGTTGTTTCGGAAGATGGCGAAGTAATGCGAAAACAAACTTCGAAAATAAACTTTAGCTTTGTGGAATCTCACGGCAAAAGTTTTGCCAAGGGAAAGCCACAGAAACAGCAACGTCGACCAGGTTACAATTAAAATTGCGCTATTTTGGATCGGCGTTGTCTGTATTAAACGTTTTCTGTGAATCAAATCTTCCATAAGCTTCTTCGCTTCACTCATAATCGCATTTTCCATAACCATGTGAAGGTAGAAAAATGATTGGTTTCTTTTCCCTTTATGAGTTCTTGCGCGTTACTTAGAAATGTGACAACGTTGAAATCATCTGCTCAGCTCGAATGAGCGAGCGATAAGCGCTGAGAAATTTTCTGTGAAAGCGACATGCATTTGCTACTGAGATTACTTATTCGCGCACGTATTCCATTACTTTGGTGACTGCTGTATCAAATGAAAAAATAACCTTCTGTATCCGTTCTTACGAATCTTCCAAACGAATGGAGGGGGGGGGGGGTTGGGGAAATTTAATCAAGACCTTAAACGAGTGCCAATCTTAACGTATAGATTTGTTGTTTACACGTGGGAGGTCGTAACGCACTATACAAGTGTTTACAGTTGTAATGGGCCAAAACTGGATCGTTTTGAAAGCAATCCAAAAATTGGTGGGAAAGACTTTTCGTCCCAAATAGATCAAGCTGCTTCTGAAAGTTTGATGCTTGCGTTTCCCATGATTTCTGCTTCAATATATTGCCCTCTTTAACGCACCTTATGTAATTTTATTGTTCTTTTTTTTTTCTAATCTATCGCAAATACTTGCGAAACATTTAAAGTAACGACTGTTCAAGCAGATGCGATTTCCGAATTACTTTAATGGGGCAAATTATTGACGGGGTTAGGTAACATAGTTTTACAGTACTCGATACTAAAGGCATCGAATGAGGGTGTTTTGAATCGTGGGAACGGGTGTTATTTGTTTTGTCGAACAAATTGTCACATTTGCATTGATGACGTGAACGTTACCTGGGAAATGTTAGACGATATGGGCGTCGTCACAACGCACTCTATAAGACATTTATCCAGTTTTTCTGTTCACCTTTCACACCTTATTTTTCTCAAAGTGTCACCGTTCTTTGAGTGATCGACAGTGTTATTCTGTGTTTATGTGCTTCTGAACACGTATTCAACGAATAACCGTGGCTAATTGTAAAGTGCAATGATTTGAAAAGGAAAAATTATTCGTGCGACAAAATGCAGATCAATGAAAACAGATATCAAAAAGAATGGCAAGAGAATAGCCGTACTATTTCAAACCTGTAAGGATTGATTTTGAGGCCAAAATTACCAAGTATTTTTTTCAAAACTCAGAATCGTCTATATAACTGCTTTATTTGGAACGACAATGTTATTAACAATCTTTTTTGAATAATTAATAGCATATGCGAACAGCATAGCATGAAAATTTAAACGACGGAAACCGCAAATTTTGTCATCGTAGCTTAAGGTCATGAATGAGGGAAGATATTGAGGAAGTTCGAGCCCTAAGTGACTTTGTAATGTGTTGCAATATGTGACATCATCATCCATTGCTTTAGACGTCACAGACCGGAAAATTCTATATCGAGTTTTGCAGATTAGTTCATGATCACCCATTTGAAAAAAAAATTGTGAGGAACAGCTAAAAAAGTCAGCAGCACTACCTAAAAGCAGGACATTGGTAATCATAACGGACACGTTTCGAGATATGCCATAACCCATGTTTCGAGAATGCATAATTGCAGAAAGATGAAAAGTTCTATATGAATCAGGGGATGTTGGGCTTTAAAATATGCTAATGTTGAGTAATGAATGAATGCCGAACGGAAAACCTCCCTGTTCACTTAGTGACATCAAAGAAACGTGTTTATAGATAAAATTTGGCAACTCAGCGACCCAAAAACGTTTGACTGACCATAGTGAAAGGCCACTCGGTGAGTACTGGATACCGAAACAGGCGTAAAGTGCAAAAAGTGGTCCATCATGCGAGGAGAGTAGGTGGATAGGTGAACTTGGCTTAAGGCTCGTTGCTAACCGAGAAATTGTATTAATCGTGTCACTCGCCGACATTTCGATTTAAAAAAAGTGCAGTTAACTGAATTTTTAATTCTTTGAATAATTCTTCAAATTTGCTTCGAAAATTGCCGGTGTGAAGTGAAAAAACCAAGGAAAAAATAGGAAATGATTTACATATGTCACGTATTAGAATAACACATCGTTGAGGTTATTTCAATGAATATATGCTATGGATAGCGCAGAAATTAAAATAATGATAGTCGACTCGATTGCTGAAACGATATTAAGTGGTACCATGAGACCGATTATAATTCCCATCAAAATAGACAAGAAGTAAAGCAAAACATTTCCTTTCTAAGCTATCGTTGAGAGTATCAGCGAATTAAACAATAGTATCCACAAAGACTTAACGTAAGCGCCAAACTGTTTCCTTTACAGCGGGTTGTTTCTAACGCATAAGGGTTTCGTTAATCAGCGTTTAGCGAACGTTACTTATAACGGAGCAGCAACAAACTATTCCGCACCGCGAGTTAAAGATCATCCTATACATTGGCTGACTGACAAATTAATCGTTGTGCATTTGTGTAACATGTATGCGACGCGCTAGGTAGCCGAGTACATTAGCGGCTGTGTTTTACACTTTATTACTTCCTGTTAATCGCTATGACACTCATCTCTTTGCTACTTTCTGTTATTCGCTGTGACACTGATCTTTTCTATTCCTAAGAAACCTTAGTTTAGACTTCCTCCACGGTCGCCTTTAAATAACCATTTTTTTTTCGATTGCACTACCGTACAGTCCAATTTCAAATGTAGTATAGTTAAAATTGTCCTACAGAAAACCGACAGGCCAAGTAGTGTTGGCAGGAAACCATGAACTCATTCTCGGTAGGTGTGATGCACATTTACGAAATCGCTATAAGCTATAGCAGCAGTAAACAACAAGCAGTGAAGATGCATCCTTCAGGACTGCACTGAGAATTTCGCGAAAAGCGCTAACATTTTCGGCGAAACGCTGATCGCCGTTTAAATCGGCGTTCGGCGCGGGAGCTTACGGCTCTCGGTGGTCAGCCACTGACTGGACTTAACACATCGGATGGTGGCTGGCTACTGTGAAACGCTACTCAAAATTCATTTGAAAATCTTCCCATAAGCAGTATATGCTATATTTCGGTCACACCTTACAGCCATTACAATGCAACTGAACGGCATCAACATTCGAATAGACATTTGGCTTCAAAAAATCGCGCCATTTTTATGGACTCACAAAGGAAATCGTCACGCAACCAAGCAGAAGAAGTTCCTAAATTTTTTTTCCATCGACTGCAGAAGCACATCTGGTGCGTCGCTACCCGTACCATTCGGCAGTTCTTTAACGTCTCCCGCTTCACATTCTCAGCTACCCGGCTTTTTTACAGCTCCACTGTCTGATTTCCATACCTTGCTGTTTTATATTCAATGTCATTTCCGCTCTAGGAATGCCTATATAAAGGTTTTTGATTTGGTCCGGCCTATTTCGATGGTTGTATACCACTTTTGGTTACGCAGTAGACACAAGTATTCGAGATTGAAGTGCAAATCATGCCAACCTTTTCGCTTATATTCTCACTTATTTGAAGTTGGTCTGTCTACCCTACCGTTTCGTTGTGCAAATATCCCGATCTATGTGAAAGGAATGTATTCAAATTATGCGCTTTGTCTTGCAAACTCGTTGGTAAAATTCTCTTCGAACAACTGACACAAAAACGCATAAAAAACCATTTTCTTATAGCTTTCTTCATCTACTTTCTTGATCACATTTTACGGTAACTGTGTAAAGGAAGTACGATTACGATGATCAACAAAGAGTACGATTAGAATGAGTGTTTGAACTTTTTTTTCCAAATATGATAAGGACAACAGAGTACATGTTCAGCGAATAAAAAGGCGATAATAAAACAAGTTTAAAAAAAGTTAATTGGTGCCATGAAAAAATATGATGCAATCGACTTATATTGCAAAGAAATGTTTAAAGTTACATTCGATGATTTCTTTCGACTCGAACGAAGTGATCTACTTTGTGCTCAGTAAAAAAATGTAATGCGAAGTAAAATTTTCAGTCCCAAAAAAGCTGCACTAAAATTATTGGGCCGGTTTTTTAAAAGAGAAATCTGTATTTAACACAGAGATTTGTTTTCGACTATCAAGGAAATTGCATCATATAGCCATGCTTTTCTTGAACAAATAGCCATCTTAATGAGGGTCCAGCTTTCAGGTTATCCACGAATAGAACATTAGACTGCTTGAAGACATTTTCTTTAGCTAATGCCATTCATCAACGATTTAGCAATACCTCCACATAGTGATAGGTTAGGTGGAGGTAGTTATAGTTAGATTACTAGATAAAAAAAGATCTTATTATATAATAACGTATTTGTATACGTTGCTTTATAACAAGATCTTTGCTGAGATATTTTTGCAACAATCACCTCTGCTTTCATACAGCAATAAAGTATTCGCAATCATGATTTCTTTCCCGACTTACCCTACTGCCTAATAATTGCATTGTGCACTCTAATAGTATGTTTAGTCATTAGCGAAGATCTTGTTATATAATAACATATTTGTGAATGTGGACAATATTTATTAATCTAACGATAACTACTTCCATCTAATCTACCACTATGAGGAGGTATAGCTGAATCGTTGATGAGTGGCATTGAGAAAAAATTCCATCAAATTCACATCAACTAATGTTTAAAAAATAAGGCTATTTTTCGTAGCCGATAAAAAAAAAGTGAACTTGGTCAATCGCTATCGTTTAATGCAATCATCGCGGAGTCGGCCTTTCCTGTAAGGTCGGCACCGTTACATTTGCACTTTTTAAAGAATTCAAATAAGAGGGGACGAAGACAACTTGATGTCCTTTTTCCTTTTCATATATACTTTTCATCTTAGCGTAGGCGCATAATGAGATCACCATAGTTAAGAGTACGCAATCGTGTATTCTAGTATTGAAATGTATGCACGTTTCTATCGGCGGTGTAATTTCAACCAAACTGTGGGATGGGGAGACTAAACGGCAATGAACTTCGGTGACACATATATGTGGCATCGTAAAGGCTCAACAGCAAAAACTGGGTGCAGATTCCGATTTCCTAAAGGTGATTCAGCGCATGGAATATAATAGGGCGTAATTTCGTGTTTCATAATCGCCTGGAATAACACTGCTATAGAACCTCTAAAACAAGGTAAGCGCTTATAGCGCTTACATTCATTAAAGAGATTAAATCAACATTACAAAATTTTTTTTGTACTTACTCAGGTCGCAGTGGTTAAGCCACAGTAAAAGTTTTTCTCAACCATTTATGAATTGCTGTGAAATATTAAATGCGCGAAACACGCTGCCGTTCAATTCGTGAAAAATAAGGCTGTTGAATAAGGGCTTCCGATGAAGAGATGCATTTACTGGAGGTTTACTACGACGATTATGAAAATTTAATATATAATGAAGTGACACTATGATCTATTTCATCAACTAATACTTGCAATACAAAAGTATAAAATTGCTCATAATCGATGTCAGCGATCACGCAAAATTTAACTAAACGACGGTATGAGATTCATACACAAACAGATAATGTGCATTGATTTGCAGTGAATGCAATGTTTTGATGCAGCTTCGAAGAAAAGACGAAAAATATCGTTGTTGAACAGGTTTTCTCGTATTCAGCTGCATCTGAGCGTGAAAATTATACATTGAAAGCCGAGAAAAAGTCACTCTTTTCATGAAGATGAATCAGAATTGTTCAATGTGGTCGCATGATCGTTTCTCCATTTCGCATGTTAATCGGTCTTTAGAGAAACACATCATATGCTGCGGAATCCGTTTAACTTGGATAGCATCCAGTATGTGGTATTCAGTAAAATTGAACGAATTTTCAATTAAAATTAAATTTCGTATAGCGAACAACGACTGAATTTAGATCATTACTTCATGAAGTGCCGCCATATCAAAAAGTTTCATTTCATCGCACCATAGAATAAGATAAAAACAAAATCTAATGTGTTTTTAAATTCGATGTTCTTTATGAGTTTTTACACTGTGGAATTCTCTGCTTGGAAATATGGTGATAAAATTTTATGAAAGCTTCCAAGAACTACTGATCGCCCATCTGAATAAGGCACTTTATTTTAGAGTTTTATTGTGCCATCCCTTAATAGTTTCCCTTTTTCAGCACAAAAAGTGCTTCCATTTCTTAAAATTCTCTTTTAGTGAAAAACGAGTAGTTTCAGCGAGATTCATTTCGCTGCCCGATTCCAGCAAAGTGTTCAAAAAAATTTCCTTCAGCTTCCAAGGATGTATCTTGAGTATTTTTACCTAAAATGCATTGTCTAATTATAGCCTATTCAAAAACAATCCAGTCTTAAGCTGTCATTTAGTGCTCCTTTATTTCGTCGTCATGGGCGCGGCATATGAGACGATATTTTTAAAAAATCAATTTCTCGTACCTACGATCCTCGACGATGTCAATTAGCAGCTATTTTCAGCTGTCTGGAAAATTCCGTTCATAATGTTCGGCTTTTGGGAAAAAAAAAGTCAAAAATCTTGACTGAATAAAGAATTTCTGTGCGTGAAGCAAGAGAAAAACCAGCCGAGTGTTCGAAAAACGTTAAAAACCATCAAGGTATGATGGAAATTTACGGATAGGACGGCAATGGAAACAATAAATACTCAGTCACAAAACGAGCTGTCTTTAAGCAAATAAAGCTGTAGTAGAATCTTTTCGGATAATTTTTTTTCAAACAGGCATAATATAATGAGGCGGATGACTAAACAAGAAGATTACCGCATAAGAACTTTAAAAAAAAAAAGAACTCGTAAATTTTCCTAGTTAGGAGCTTAGTCTTATACAGTAGATTTTGGAGATATGATGATTTCATCGTCGGCCTCCCAAATCTCGAAAGATGATTATACCACGGAAAGACTAAGTACTTTTTAGTTATCATTACAAAAAAAAACTCCATATGCGGTGGTCCAAGCGAATGACATAGTGCGCTTATTAATTAATTACGCAAAAGTAGGCAAAAGTGTTCGAATAAGAATGCCATTATTAGAAATGAAGAAAACCTGTCGTTTCAACTTCATTACTGGTTCCATCCTTAAAGGACGGTGATTAAAAAAATACAAAAAATATTGGCTAACAAAACTGTCAAACATAATCCAAGTTTTAAAGCGTTGCATGCATGTGTAAAAAGATTTTGCAGAAGGTGTATGTTATGCAAGACGGAGACATTATTTGCTTTTTTTTATTCACAATGAGTCCCAAAAATAGCATCTGCGTATTACATTGCTGTTCTAGTCTTAATACTATTAGCGAGGTACTATAACAAGCTATTATAACAAAAGGGATCACACTACTGCCAATATCATTTTAGGTTACCTTCACCGACAGTTCCATATGATTGAGTAGCTTCGATTTGGCCACTTATGGTCACTATTCAAAAAGCTCGACAAGCGCCACTTCTTCCAATCATGATCAGTGAATAAGGAACACTAATAAAGTATTATTAAGCACTTTTGCCCCACTTTTGAGCGCGCGAAAAACAAAACATCGTTTTGCCTTCCCAGCTAAAGTCACCATCACTCCTGCAAGAGTTCAATAAAAAAAAAAAATAAGTCACTCGAGAATCAATCAGGCACTCGAGAACAACAAATTTTGTAGTTTTCCGAGAAGTAGGAGCCTTTTATCCTGGGTTTGAGTTATTTCGTTCGGCGATAGGAAAAAGCATTTATTCAGGAGAGAAAGCACTGAAATCGACGGCGAAGAGAATTAGCAACGATTTTATATACAGCACGTAGTTTTCAAAAGAAGACGAACGCTAAGGAAAACAATTAAATTGCCTGGCTTACAAAATTCCCGCTGGCTTGCTATCCAGTACGCGAACTCAGTAGGCTCAATAGCGTAATTTTCCGTTTCGGTTACTCGAGCTGCTTTTTCCGCAGTTTTTCCCATATTCGTTGTGAAGGGAAGGGATAGGGTTGGGAGAAGATGACAGGAAAGGAGGAGAGGTGCCATTTTATTTGAATTTCCCAATGGAGTAAAATTTATTTGCTTAGATAATGAACCGTATTCTTTTGCCTACCACCTTCAGAGAGAAATGTGCTCTACCGTTCATTCGAGAAATCTTCTTTTTTTTTGCAAATCCCTTTCACTCCAGGCCTTAGAGGCTATTGGGGATAGCAGAAGTGCTACGACTAAGTAAACGAAGCAATTACCTCTTTCAGATTTTTCATGGGTAGAATCAAAGACTGCAACAATCACTTTTTGTTTTACTCCACACTTGCGAATGCAAAATAATAAGGACAAGATGCAGAAATATTTTTATAAATAGAATAAAGAATTTTTCATGCAAGCTGTAAGTGCCGTTGAAAAAACCCAAAATTCGAGAAAATGGCCAACGAAAAAAAACAATGCGCGTCTAAATGATAGAGCTGGAATGTTGTGAAGCTTGTGGATAGGAATGTTTAAATGGGGCGTAAGAAGGTTCAGTTTTTTAATTGCATCGATAATAAAGCAAAATGTGTATCGCAAAAGTGCGCTGCAGTTTTAAAGATCATATACTAAAGACACACCGGTATACTATGACGCATAAATTGTTGATTCAATAAGATCACAACAACAATGCGCATATATGGTAGCACAAAATTTATTGCGCTTGAAATAGCCGTACAGTTCACGTAACAAGCCGGGATAGTGGGTTTCCTTCGAAAAAAATTTCCAACAGACATTGGGATAATTTAGGGTAACTTGGGTTAAAGTGAGATTCCACTGAGGGGCACATACGGACGGTTAGGCGAACCAAGAGAGGCATAGCTTAGCTCATGCGCCACATGGCTAATCGTCTAGAGGATTGTCAGTGATTTGCATTCGACAACTTATTATTTTACAGAGATCCGATGAATAAATTTCATCATGAATGCATAAGAGCATTTATTTACTGCGTGCGTTATTCGCCTATCAGTTTACGTTTTCTTCCCTTTATGTCAAGTATTCATTAAAACATTTTTTCTCAAACCGATGATGGCCGGCCCTGGCCTATCTATTCGTCACACTGTGGTGCATCTAATCGAACGTGTCTGGATAGGCTATGGAAATCATTGAGATTCATAGCTACATCCGTAAAGTTAGAGTCTCTTGCGGGCCAAGAATTGTCCCATTGCATGAAAACTTAGTTCGAAACCTTCGTTACGCATCTTTGCCATTTTTTATCCTTGACTGAAAACTTCTGGTAGACTACGTTCATGAGTATTGCCGTAGTTACCATCATCAAGATGGCAAGACACATTGGGAGATTTAAACTCTACACTGCACTTTCTCTAGAGCGTAGTGATGAGCAATTTCTGCATTCCATTTGATGCAACAGAGGAGTTGATTGTGTAAATTGTTATGTACATTTATTTTACACTTCTCAACAACAATAAGTACATGAAAAAAAAAGAAATAAATACATAGTTGATCAAAGTCTTTACATTTGCGTCAAAATTGCAACACAACCAACATTTCTGACCTATAGTGAGTTGTGTTCATAGAAAAGAAATGACGATGAGGCATCGAAATGCGACAATGGCGCTGATCAATCTATAATAGTCCAAATCGAATAAGTATATGTATATTTGCAATTTTACAGTTTTTGCTATACAAAACATATATGTTGCTCGCCGTTAACAAAAATCAGCGCTAAAAGAACTTTCAAAATTTTAATTTATGATAGATATAACGCGCAGAAACAATGCGTTGATGAGGGACATTTTGTGAGTTTTTGAAACGAGTCAGTGTGATTGATCTCTTTAGCCACTTGCCCTTTGCCCAAAATATGCGTTCGTCAGTTTTGCATACAATGGCATCTTTATCTCTATGACTTTTCATTCAATATCCTTTAAGTGATGACATTGTTAAACACCGATTTGATCAGAAAAGTTGAATTCGTTATGTTCGAGAAGTCGAGTCGAAAGCTCCAGCCCCAACTGGCTTCGTCAACTTAATTACGCCGTTGAATGAGCTCATTGACGACACGAAAAAATATATGAGGAAGGTTGGTCTTTGGTACTCACACTCGAAAATTGCATAAATACAATAAGTGCTAAAAAAGGTGAATGCTGGTCAAATAAGCATAGTCGTGGCAAACTTATCAAAATTTAAAAAAAAACTCGAGTTAGGTCACAAGCTGTTGACATTCTTCACTGGTCAAAATTAAATGATTAGGGAATTTTAAGGATGTCTTTTGTCACTTTTTGAGCATAACAATTCGAATGGAACGAACGATGTTTAGAAAATCATGTGTTTAGCAACTTCGAACAAAACTCTGAAAAATTGTGGAATCAGAACGTTGAAATTATTTTTCTACGACTGTTCATCGCTGCTTTTGAAAATTTTCAAAAAAACAGTTGTCTTTTTTTCAACGTTCATCAATCTTTGCTCTTCCCTCTCAACGTTTCAAAATTCGGCGCTATTCTCGACGTTTAAATTTTTAGCGATTCGTTGACATAATTTTCGGCACAACTGTATCGCATCGTTGCATATAAAAATAGTTATATTAGCATTAGCGCTCCGAAAAAAGTTTTTTAAAAAAGATTATTAAGTTTCTCAAAGTTCTATTGTTTCGAATGTCATTTGCCTATGTAAAGTTTCACTCCTTTCGCGCCAGGTCAGTTATTTTTGTTTTCCGAGAAATAAAACTATCGAAAATACTTGGAATTGAAAAATTCTCGAAACGTTGTCTTATTTTGGGATGTTGAAGCAAGTGAAGAATTTTAAAAAAATTACCTGAGTTCATCGACAAGGCCAAAAATAATTGTAGAAATTCGTACAAGCGCAAAGTAATGCCGGAATAACTATGAGAGCATGTATAGCACTAAGCAAAGAAACCAAAAGGACGGTTTTTATAAACACCTGCAAAATAGTGAACAATTTAGATGGATGACGAGCGGATGAACTACACACATCTTTGCTTCACATTGTATAAAAGATGAGGTCGCTCTCTTTGTTTTTCATCACAAAAAAAAAAATGCGACACAGGTCGCAATAACGTATCACTTTCTACGAAGCCTGAAGATATTCAAGTTATCGCTGATTGAAGTCATGGCTGGTGCTGTAATATGGGTGAGCACATGTGTATTAAGCTTACTCGAAAATGCACCAGCTTCAAACTCCAGTCAGGTGGCAATGTATTCATAGTATTCACCTTCTTCTTGGGCAGGAAATGGCTCTGAGGAGAAATCTGCCGATGTAGATAAAATCGGTAGGAATTTCGGCGAAAAAATGTCTCCGCTTTCCGACTTGCAAAATGTGTATGAAATTATCATGAAGGAAAAATCATCAATGTGGAGAGAAAAAAATCAGTCAATTTTAATATAAACACATTTGATAATGTGAAAAACAAACTTCGCTCATGTAGCAAGGAATGAAACAAAGGCATAGCACAAGTAATATATTCGACCAACTGCACTGAAGCAGTGGGAATCCGACGGCCGTAAGCGACTGCCTGAGTCGAGAATGAATTGACAGTCTTTTATTTTCGTATCCACTTCGATAATAGTGATAGGTGATATGGGCAGGTGAATCCACCGATATACCAATCGAAATGGTTAATGCGGCAATTGAAAAGGGGTCAAGATCGATATGCCATAAAGTTAAAAGCCCAAATACACCTGAAAACTTCGTTTTTAAAACTTCAATAAAAATCCTTCTCGACCACAAATGCTAATCGTTGGATATAATGCAACAAAAAGGCGTTTCTTCGCATGTCAAGGCGGTCCATAGTTTTTTTGAATAGAAGAAAAGTATCGAAATTAAATAATTTAATGGCTCAAAAAAAGATCACAACTCTAGAAACAATGCAAAACAATTGAACGGTAAACGATGTTCTCGTTATTGGTTGCAAAGAGTTGTCTGAGAAGACAGAAAGATTTAAGCGATCGGCCTGGTAGCGATAAATCTCATTTCTCGGAATCAAAAAATGTTTTGATAGAAGAAAACGAAAAATAGCGCTTCATTTTTGAACGTTTCATTGAGACGGTTATTGGCAAATTTTGCATTTTAGAGGTCGAAGCATTACCAAGGCATATTGAGGTAATCGATCCCACGGCGATGATAACGGTAGCGACATCTTGCATGAAAATGATGCAAATGAGTGCCATACAAAAAATGGTTGCAATGGAAGTTTGTAAACCAGATGGAACGAGCGTTTCGAGTAAATCCAAATCGATCGCCTCATCTTCGTAGATCGTCACCGACAATTCCTGAATGCAGCTCTCAAAGGTGATCAAGTCAAAAACGCAAATCTGAGGCTTGGTTTCATCGCTGGCTCACACTTCATCACCCTGTGATCATGTTGAAACAAATGGGAATCTGTGCCACCGGGTGGTTAACACTATGTGCGCTTTGACAACTCGCTCATCGAATCCGCCGTTTTCAGAATTCCTAAATGACGAATACTGGGATTTTGCGCGACTCAACCGCTCCTACAAACCATCGCTAAAGATTTAGTTTCTAGCACATTGTTAATGCGGCAAGCGATCAGAACGGCTGAAATGCATGATGACCTTTTAGTCGTTTCAGAGCGACAACTTCTTTTGTAGCAGATGACTGACCATAAACAGCGTACGGTAGATGCGGCCGTACGTCGTGGACTACTCCTAATAAATGCCGCAACTCCGGCATTCCTTAAGTGAAATTATCCGACAGACGAACAGAAAAACACACATACGCAGACGCGCACAGATACGACGCCGCCACAATGCACCTTGTGAATTTCAAATATGCCAGAGCGTATAAAAAGAAGCAAAACAACTTCATATGGGAAAATGGTATGAATGAAAACTCATTGGACCATTCTGATATTCGAAAAAACCATTTAAGATCTCAACAGCTGTAGCCTCTCCCTCCTTTCCTCCCTCCCCGAAACTCCCACCACTGCCAAACAGGGAAGGGGCAGTTGGTAGCCACAACTTGATTTCGATCTAAGTTCACAACTTATCACGCTTCTTCCTAACCAAGTTATTGACGTCACCATCGAAATGAAAAATGAAAAAACTGAGGAAAAGATATCGAGAGAGAAAAAATGAAAAAAAAAGTCTGAAGAAAAGGAAAATAGGATAGCAAGATGAATGAGCTGGAAGATGATGTCCCAGAAAACTGAGAGCAGGTAGCGGTTGGGATTGGCAACTTTATCTAAGCTAAAGATGAAGGTATGAACCAGGTCAAAACTGTAACTGTGCGATCTGGCATATTTACGTCTAGCGTCGTCCTTGTTCTTCAAAGCGCAGAGTATCTAAGCTCAATTTCTAATTTTAAAGAAAAAATGTTACTGGATGCGGGGAATAACTTTTGTTGGATCTTAAAAAAAGTCTTTAGGAACTTGCCGATGTATAACCATTTCACTGCATAATGTCCGCAAGCCTTGAAAAGTCATTTATCGCAAGCTATTACCGATGTCCGATGTGTGACAATGCAGTGATATGGGAAAAGGGAATAAACAATTTGAAAAGATACCGAATATTTCTTAGCAATCGCTCTCCATCGTTTAAGCAATTTCAGTCGACCGGCCGGCTCCGAAAGATCAATCCCATGATAGGCAACTGTTATGAAGAAACTCGACAATCTATAAAAAAAGAACTGAAATACATAAGCACCTGGAAGTGAAAAATAGCAATCTAGCGATTCGTCAGCTGAATAAGCCAATTATAAAAATTTGATTCCTTTAGAAAATCATACAGATTCATCATGGAATCTTGAACTTTCCAACAACTATACAAAACTGTCAAAATCCATAATTTTTCGCCAACTTTATTGTTCCAACTGGATTGATAAGAGAGAAAATCTTACAAAAATTTCAGTCAGCATTGTCGCATATTTGATTTGGAACAGAAATTTTTCTGTTTTTCATAACAAAAAATGTTTCTCTCTAATTAAATGAGAGTCAAACAGTTAAAAACCAACGCATTTGTTTGTTCATCGAATCGCATGAATGCATCCCAATGCGCATATTCAGGCCATTTAACAAATTCACGGATATTTTGTGATGTGAACGCCGTTCGAGTATTCAGATCCTGTTTATTGTCATCGTCTTCCTCTTCTTCTTCTTCGTCGAATCGAAGGAATATTTCATAGGAACGGATCCAAAAATTTGTAAATTCACCACCGTTACATTCATCTAGCGATTCGAACTCGTTAACCATATCTTTTATTTTCTTCACTCGCAAAGCGTTACTTAGATCGCCCGGATTATTAACGAAGATTGTAACAACCGTATAATTCGATTCGATGTACTGTTCTCGGATTGTGTTCATCTGAAATCGTAACCGATAAGTGAGATAGGTGAATTTGTTGAAAATTTATAGCTAAAAAATGTTATTGAAATTATACTTCTCACATTGCAGTTATTTAAATATTTGTATTTGTTCGTATTTAGTAAAAGACGGCTTTCGCATAGAGCTAACTTTGAAGTCAAAATGAATAGAAACCATTTTCTAATGGAATCACAATTCAATTATACTTTTGACATTGTCTTGATTAACGAAATATTGTGAGTAAAAAGGATGTGCGACGCAAAATGAGGCACAAAGAGGTGAATAAGTCATTTATTCACAGTGCGTTTTGCATCCCAAAATAGATTTATGATTCGGAATATCAAAATACGTTTTCGTTGTGCGAAAAAAGTGCGCAGAACGTGCAGATGGTAGACACTGAAGTTCGCAAAAAAGAAGAATCGGCCCACTGATATGTAGGCGAATCAGAGATCTTGTTTTAACAGTAAGAGAAATGTAAGTGAAGACGGTGACATTGTTGAAGATTTTAGCGGCAGGCTTATTTAGTTATTTTTTTTGGAAGAGCTTTAAGAATATTTTCTAATAATACTAAATGGTTGGTATACTATCATCATTAAAACTTGAGCACTTTGAGAAGATTATAAGGAATAATCGGAGCCATACCTCGAGCACACTTGATCCTTTCAAGAACATCTTATCGGTTGATAACGCCGGTTGTGCACTTAACGTTCCTGTTATGCTCACATACCAATAAACTGTTAATAAAGGCAGCAAGAATATTGACGTAAAAGGGTTCCATAACCAGTCACAGTACATGGTAAGAAATCCAGTACTCTAAAAAATTTAGATTAATGATCGTTTGATTTCTACGTGCGATGAACAGAAAGTATTTTATACTCGATTTAACAGTTCTATTGAGAACATTAATGAAAACAGGTGAAAAGTACGGTATCCCATAGAAGCAATTCGTGCTGATATTGTACAGCATTTGTAGTCAAGAGAAAAATCAGTTAATCAAACGAAAACTGAAACAGCGGCGCAACTCTTATGATTGACCGTTTTCTAAAATAATGCTCACATTACCACAATTATAGAGCGTCACAATAATTAAGTGAATGTTCTGCAAAATGTTCTAAGGAAATCTAATACCACTAAATGTCATGGGAAATTTTCTTTTTCAAAGCAAAAGACATATACAGAGACATATATGGATATTTGCTAGCCGTGTTGCGTTACTGACGCACCGCGGTTAGCAAATATCCATGCATGCCTCTGTATATGTTTGTTTGTCTTTCTGTCCGGTGGTTTCAGCTCAGTAACTACTGTAGCAAAGCTTTTGAAATTTTGCAACTGCAACTTATATCCTACGCAAATTTGTATCGATTCGTCGACGTCGAGAGGTTTTAGACGTGGATGAAAAGTCTGCATGGATTTTGCAACGTGTATTGTTGCACATTCCTGAATGGCTGACACAAGAGCGGTTCATAAGCAAAAGATGTGCACACTTGATTGATTGGTATAGCGACAACATGGCTTTTATTCGCTGGTTGATCATAAGGCCGGATGGTTTGATCAGTGGAGTACCATAGCAGAAACTGTGTCAGTCTTATAGCAAGAATTGTAATTCGTTTGCAATATTTAGTCATTCTTTGTTTTCCAGCAGAATGGGACAGTTACTGAAAGTTGTACGGCCGTTTGCGACTACCTACTGCTCTCTATGAAGGGTGTTTCTCTCTATGAAGGGTGCTCTCTATGAAATGAGGCTACTTTATATGTATTACTCACTTCATTCAGTAGAAAATCCTCCTCTCATCATCTCAAGACCGAAGCCTTCTATTAAAAGGACACACTAATTATTTTGCATATCCGAGAGACAAACATCCTTACCTTGGAATCAGATGATGGAACATTGTTTACTTTTATATCTGTCGTGTGTTCTTTTCTCATTTCACGTTGAACACCCAAGCTCACCAAAGTCATATAGAGTGTTATCGTATAGATGTAAGTGAGTGCGACTGCCGTACTGCATGCTAATGAAAGCAAATGAATCTCGGGCAATCGTGAGAATATACCCATTCCGAACGCAATCACGTTCGTTAGTGAAGTTATTGTTATTGATGGTCCAACATCTTGTAGAACCTCAAAAAAAAAACACATCTTTATTGTTCCTATAGAAGACAAAAGTGCAAAGTGTTTCAGTTGTTTCATACTCTGGTTTCTGAACGGAAGGATTCGAAGAAGTCAACTCGGTTCCTTCAACCTTTAAAGGAGACATTTACTCGACTACATACACCGTTACATTCATCTAGCGATTCGAACTCGTTAACCATATCTTTTATTTTCTTCACTCGCAAAGCGTTACTTAGATCGCCCGGATTATTAACGAAGATTGTAACAACCGTATAATTCGATTCGATGTACTGTTCTCGGATTGTGTTCATCTGAAATCGTAACCGATAAGTGAGATAGGTGAATTTGTTGAAAATTTATAGCTAAAAAATGTTATTGAAATTATACTTCTCACATTGCAGTTATTTAAATATTTGTATTTGTTCGTATTTAGTAAAAGACGGCTTTCGCATAGAGCTAACTTTGAAGTCAAAATGAATAGAAACCATTTTCTAATGGAATCACAGTTCAATTATACTTTTGACATTGTCTTGATTAACGAAATATTGTGAGTAAAAAGGATGTGCGACGCAAAATGAGGCACAAAGAGGTGAATAAGTCATTTATTCACAGTGCGTTTTGCATCCCAAAATAGATTTATGATTCGGAATATCAAAATACGTTTTCGTTGTGCGAAAAAAGTGCGCAGAACGTGCAGATGGTAGACACTGAAGTTCGCAAAAAAGAAGAATCGGCCCACTGATATGTAGGCGAATCAAAGATCTTGTTTTAACAGTAAGAGAAATGTAAGTGAAGACGGTGACATTGTTGAAGATTTTAGCGGCAGGCTTATTTAGTTATTTTTTTTGGAAGAGCTTTAAGAATATTTTCTAATAATACTAAATGGTTGGTATACTATCATCATTAAAACTTGAGCACTTTGAGAAGATTATAAGGAATAATCGGAGCCATACCTCGAGCACACTTGATCCTTTCAAGAACATCTTATCGGTTGATAACGCCGGTTGTGCACTTAACGTTCCTGTTATGCTCACATACCAATAAACTGTTAATAAAGGCAGCAAGAATATTGACGTAAAAGGGTTCCATAACCAGTCACAGTACATGGTAAGAAATCCAGTACTCTAAAAAATTTAGATTAATGATCGTTTGATTTCTACGTGCGATGAACAGAAAGTATTTTATACTCGATTTAACAGTTCTATTGAGAACATTAATGAAAACAGGTGAAAAGTACGGTATCCCATAGAAGCAATTCGTGCTGATATTGTACAGCATTTGTAGTCAAGAGAAAAATCAGTTAATCAAACGAAAACTGAAACAGCGGCGCAACTCTTATGATTGACCGTTTTCTAAAATAATGCTCACATTACCACAATTATAGAGCGTCACAATAATTAAGTGAATGTTCTGCAAAATGTTCTAAGGAAATCTAATACCACTAAATGTCATGGAAAATTTTCTTTTTCAAAGCAAAAGACATATACAGAGACATATATGGATATTTGCTAGCCGTGTTGCGTTACTGACGCACCGCGGTTAGCAAATATCCATGCATGCCTCTGTATATGTTTGTTTGTCTTTCTGTCCGGTGGTTTCAGCTCAGTAACTACTGTAGCAAAGCTTTTGAAATTTTGCAACTGCAACTTATATCCTACGCAAATTTGTATCGATTCGTCGACGTCGAGAGGTTTTAGACGTGGATGAAAAGTCTGCATGGATTTTGCAACGTGTATTGTTGCACATTCCTGAATGGCTGACACAAGAGCGGTTCATAAGCAAAAGATGTGCACACTTGATTGATTGGTATAGCGACAACGTGGCTTTTATTCGCTGGTTGATCATAAGGCCGGATGGTTTGATCAGTGGAGTACCATAGCAGAAACTGTGTCAGTCTTATAGCAAGAATTGTAATTCGTTTGCAATATTTAGTCATTCTTTGTTTTCCAGCAGAATGGGACAGTTACTGAAAGTTGTACGGCCGTTTGCGACTACCTACTGCTCTCTATGAAGGGTGTTTCTCTCTATGAAGGGTGCTCTCTATTGAAATGAGGTACTTTATATGTATTACTCACTTCATTCAGTAGAAAATCCTCCTCTCATCATCTCAAGACCGAAGCCTTCTATTAAAAGGACACACTAATTATTTTGCATATCCGAGAGACAAACATCCTTACCTTGGAATCAGATGATGGAACATTGTTTACTTTTATATCTGTCGTGTGTTCTTTTCTCATTTCACGTTGAACACCCAAGCTCACCAAAGTCATATAGAGTGTTATCGTATAGATGTAAGTGAGTGCGACTGCCGTACTGCATGCTAATGAAAGCAAATGAATCTCGGGCAATCGTGAGAATATACCCATTCCGAACGCAATCACGTTCGTTAGTGAAGTTATTGTTATTGATGGTCCAACATCTTGTAGAACCTCAAAAAAAAAACACTTCTTTATTGTTCCTATAGAAGATAAAAGTGCAAAGTGTTTCAGTTGTTTCATACTCTGGTTTCTGAACGGAAGGATTCGAAGAAGTCAACTCGGTTCCTTCAACCTTTAAAGGAGACATTTACTCGACTACATACATATTCAGTAAACAATGTGCTATTGAGACAATTTCGAGAGCATTTTCTATGGGTTTAATGAAGAGCACACCTCGCATTGCAGAGGCGCATATGCCGGTGGAGCACAGTTTACTGACATTCCATCCAGTCTTACTTCATTTACAAACAATCCCCTGATTATACGCTTGTTCATGTGCATCACCCATACAACAAGTGATTGACGCATATAGAAGTGTTTTGTGAAAATAACGAGCAGAAATGCGATGACATCGCATTTCCTCTACGATAATACGTTTCATGAAAGCACGTTAAGGCGAACAAAAATTACCTCAACAATCATATCGCGATGGTTGCTGCTGCAAATGCAAAGCGAACTCGACTGCAAGTATTTGTTTCGCAACGAGTTCATTATCAGGTAGCAATCATCAACACCTGAACGCAATACCCGTTCGTTTTATTTTTTAAAAAAAATGTGTTAAATCAAAAGTATGATCAACCAACGGCTGTATTACTCCCTTTTTTTCTCTCAAATTTTACTTATCATTCGCTATTCTTTCTTGATCCGATAAGCCAACGCTCTTTTTCATGCCGTAGGAATTTATGTTATGCGAATTATATAGAATGACACTGCACTGTCACTACTTGTCCGTCTGGTAATGAATTTAAAAAAAAAAACACGTACATATATATAAAAGAATCCATAAGCTTTTTCTGGCGCCTCCTTAATCAAATAAAATTGACTTTGCTGGTTATGTATATAAGCGTTTGATTAATGAACTATATAGAAGCAGTACAATTTAATTTGTTGGATTTGGTGAGGCAACGAAAAGAGGCACTCATCATCATCATAAAGCTACAAGTTTTTCCAGGTAGACTAAAATACCTGGCATAGAGAAAATTCCAGATTCCCCATTTTTACATCTTCAATTTTTTGTTTTCTTGCAATTTCCTTCTTAATTCGTAGGGACCACTTGAAGTCACCTCACCTCCTCCAAAGCTGCTCGAAATATTTCACTTCATCATTACACGTTGCATTCGGCAATGTCTTGCGTTGTACGCATATGAAAAATCTATTTGGCAAATGTTTTTTCTATATTGCAGTGAGAATAAATTCAGATCTATTGAAGCATACTGAGATGAAATAGAAATATTTGAGAAAATTGTATATTCAAGCTGTTTCCTTGAGTCGTGTTCAAGCGATTGAAATTTAAAAAAAAAAATTCTCCCTCAAGTTGGAATACGAATTGCAAGATTAGTGAGAAAGTGTTTTCTAACCGATTGAGAGCACGAGGAAGGGAGTGACATTTAAGATAGATCCATATCGTAAGCCCATGAAAAAAAGCATTCCCAAAGCAGTGCTCGTAGCCAAAAGTGGGCATATTCCAGCGATAACCGCATATGCTGCTCTATAGAGTGACCACTGTAATGAACCACACTTACTGAACCTAATATGTTCGGTGGGATGCAGTAAACAATTCTGCTGTATCTGGATGTGTATCACAGTTTTCTATGAGCTATATCTACGTATAGTGAAACATTTCAAGTAGCGCATGATGCAAACGAAACTTTTGAAGGGCATATTTGTTTAAAAAATTCACAGAAGTCTGGGATTTCACCTTCTGTCGTCCCCCATTTTTCGAACTCGATAGCTGATACACAACGTTTTGCAGTTTTTTCAGATAGTTTATCGTGTCTTTTCTGAGTTGTACGAGTGGATGCGTGCCAGTAATTTTGAGGCATTGTTGACGGGTTTATTTTCATTTTATTTTGCGTCAATTATGCATGAATTTTACATCGCAGTGAGCTTAATTTGGGCAACTTTAGTTCAAACGTCTAAGGATGTGGGACAAACGAAGAAAATAGTGGTAATGAAGAACGAAACAGGTTCAAACGCTAGTATGAATTTTTGTAAAAGTTAGCGCTAATAATTGCCTAATATTTTGCCAATGATAATAAAAATATTGTTGAGAACTGAATTTTTAAAAAAAAATTAACAATTAAGAATACAGAGGTTTTGTTCGTTGCCCAGAATAAAGGCTGCCAGAGTTCATAAATTGTCAAGGGGACAATAATGATCAATTCTTAGGAGCAAATTCGACGCAAGCTCGAACTGGATTGGGTGAAAAATTAGAGCCCGATGCGGAGTGATATATTTTCAACTATTATTCCGCCTAATGATTAGTTCCTTTCTTATCAGTCTTAACAACGAAACGCCGATATTTCATCATCTGAAAGCATGCTTTGAGAATAATTTTGCTTTTTCGACAATTCTAATAGATGTGGTTGCAATAATAGAAAGAGATGTCAAAATAAATAAGTGCTTATGATGAATTTGGATGTTTTGCAGTGCACTTCGGTCTTAATTCGTTTGGAATTATAGCGAAGAAAAATTTTGAAAACTGCATGCAATCTGCGTCCTTGTTTCTGTGAATTTAAAAAACTTAATAAATTGAAGTTGCGCTAAATTGCATACCGCACATTTTCACTGTGTACGGTACTTTCGATAATTGCAACCACGTTTGTAACATGTTGCATTTTTCATATATTTTGCAGCAATTGCAAAATGAATTGCAAAAAACTTTCTTCTTCACTTTCGAAGTTTACGCGCAAAAACGCAAAAAAATGCAGCTTGTTTAACTATGTGATGCAAATGGCATAAAAACTCAAGAAGTCATTCTCTCAAAGACTTCTTTTGTTACATTTTTGCATAGAATTTCTTTATAATCCTCTCAACGTTGACGACAATTTATCGTAGAAAGTGCTGAGTGAATTGAATAAACAAGCAGCACCGTCAAAACCTTTGGCGTTTAATGAAATTTATGAGAAAGGAAATGAATACTCATTTTTGAAATGGCTGTGAAAACACCAACTGCTCCACATAGATTTCCTCATTTCGCCTCCATAACTTCAATATCAACAGCTTCAAGCGAGGAAAATCACTTTAAATTAAGCAAAAAGTAAAAAATAGCATACAATCAGCATAGAATCAGTTACAATTGTATCCTCACCTGACCGACCGTTTTGGTTCTGAAGTAAGTGGTGACAACCGAAAAGATCGTAATGATAATGAATCCAAGAAAAAGATAAGGCTCCATTGCAGAACCAGTTCGAATCATTTCGTCCTCCGCGAAAATCCACGAAAATATAAGAGGCCTCACAAATGAATTGTTGTAAACACTGAAAATTACAGCAATCCTATTGGAGTTCGCTAATAGCTCATCACTTTTCAAAACATTTTATAAGTATATATCAAATACTAAGGAAAGGAAAAGAGATCTTTCAAAGATCTTCCGAAAAATGTTAGTTAGTCTTAGACGTCGTTTATTGTTTTGCATGAGAGAGATTGCGCAATGCATTTCACGTGTCGATACCTAAAGATGATTCTAATGATTTTAAGCCATCAAATCTGAACTCATGAGATGATATTGCTAACAGAATGAATTTGAAATGAAAACGAATGAAATTTACTTGAGATAGAAATTACTGACGGCCCTGTCCCATTCGGTAACGTCGTCCTTGTTCCACTGATCGGGAGTTCTGGCTCTAAATTGTAGTAGAATCATACGAAGATCCTTGATATTTGATGCTGTGCTGTTGGTAATTTCCGATTCATCATAGGTTGTGACACCAAAGAAATTCGGCGTCAAATCATAGCGAAATCCAAGTATTTGAGAAATCGGATAAGACAAATTGCCAACGAGATTTTCTGCATTCGACAGTGAATCGCCGATCGACATTAACGCATTCTAAAGTTCAGCGATCACCGTCACACTTTATCATTCATTACTGCGATCATAAAATTCTAGCTGCAACCCCTTCGGGCTGAACGAGCACTGGCACATAATTTCATGGTCTGTTTCATACGGGATCGTATTTCCGAAAACATTGATTGAAATCAAACTGCGCAGGGTTGTTTTTCGATGCGACCGAATAAATATTCCCCTAACTCTTTCCCTCCCTCCCTCTCTCTCTCTCGTCTGAAGGCGAAAGATTTTCTGTTTCAGAAAAATTGCGATTTACGTGAAGTTACTCAATATAAGTGTGTAGAGTGTGAACGATGGAATCCTTCCGATGCTTTACTGCGAGGTGATTTAACGCAACGACCAGTGGACAAAATCGAGCGTATCACAACGAATGATCAGGATGTCATATATATGTGCATATACATGTGTATATATATATATATATATATACAAATGTACATTTAGAGGCCCACTTGCATATGGAAATTCATGGTAAGTTGAAACGACATCCGCGGAGAAGCTATGTAATCTTCTGAGCATTTTTTAAAAACCTTTCACGATTATAAGGCCAAAGAAGCCGCCAGCAAAGATATATTTCATTTGACAGCGAACTCCATAAAACATGAAAGAAAGATGCATGACAGCATATACAGATCAACAGCCACTTATTTTGTAATGAATTATGCGTAGCTTCTTATGTCCTTTAAACTCAATTGCGCTCTCCAGATTCGTACTCTCCTGAAATCGGCGTTTGTTATGCCTTAGTTGAAAAGTTTAGCATTCCCACTATTGCCAAAATTTCTCCAAAGATGAGCAACCGAACGAAAACATTTAATCAAATATGTTGACAATAATGTCGCAGCATTTTTTTGATCCGTATATGCAGTCTATTTTTATTTTGTTTTCAATTAATACTAGTTTGAAAATAATATTACATTTATGACGAGATTTACTATTAGATGAGGCGATAACTTTGGGACCAGCTTAAATATTTTGATATGATGGTAAGCAGGAAGCGCTGCTTTCATTGATATTTTCAAAATAACTTTGCAAAAAATCTTGATAACAACACCTCGGAATATAGCTTTTATACTTCATCAACAAAAGCGTAAAAACTTCTTTGCTGCAACAAAAAAGAGTGCATAGTACTCAAAATGCTTCTGTCATACTATTTTCGATGTAACTGTTGCGCAAGAAGAATATCTTAATATGCTGTTCTCGATATTTGTTCTTTTGTAACGTAGATATTATGTCCTATCAAGCGTTTACTGACTTTTCAAACTTTCACAACCATAATGGGCAGCTCTTTGTGCACACTCAGCTTCATATTACCTTTTGATTTGTTCTGTTCATATGCAACTTATTGCTGTGCAAAATTACAGTAGCAAAAAGAAGTAAAAAACGAACCCGAAATTGCAATACTGGCTCGTTAAACATGCAGAAATTGCCGCATATCTGCCCGTAGGTTATATTCTTCACCGGAAACTCGTTCGCAATTTGATGCATAATATCAACGGTGGCATTCAAATGCGTTAATCGACTCATTGTACCGCCATCTTTTGCCATCACCAAAAGGTATGTAAGAATCGGATCGCGACCACCGTTGAAACGCTTATATACTTCGATCTCCTCAATTCCTTGTGCAAATTGGGGAGCATAACCAGAAGTAATATCATCCTTGATATTCGTTAAAGCGTATTTCGCTGAGAAAATTGCTGTAATCGTCAGCACGACCTGCAAGCCTCTCTTTTATGTATTGTAACAAATTTGCAAACTGCAAATCAGATTATGGTGATTCGATGGCCTTAAATTTGTTTGTGCTTATGTGCGTCTCTCTGTTTATCTATCTTCTGCTCGGTACTGAAAAGGGAGGGCCACTTAAACGGTCAAAAATAATAACTCGTTGCAGTCCTATCTCAGTAACAACGTGCAGTGGTGGCCTGTACAGAAGGCCCAATAATATTCAGAGGACTCCCTGAACATCTTTTTCACTTCACCTTATGATGGAGAACTCAAATAATAACACTCTAGCCTTCTTCTTCCGAGCAAAATTGGTCGCATGCCTTAGGCACACATTGCTTTCGAACGGTTCTGTGAAAGCACGCTTTGGTATGCAATTGTGTTCTCTTACGTACGCTCCCGTCGACTGGTGTTCTCGGCAGTCTCAGCTTTTGACGAATTAGCTAGATTAAGAAATTTGATAGCGATATTGCAATCCTAGGATTGCTCGCGGTCGATTGGTTTGAGTTAAAATGAGAAAATATTGTTACGATTAGTTATAAAATGGACTGGCGTGCGCACTGAAATTGCAATGCACATCCCGGTCAAGTTCTCGAGTGCTTTCTCCTAATTGCTTTTGAACAAACTTTTCAATAAACTAATAAACTAATAAATTCTTCTAACTTTTAAGAAAGTGGCGACTTACGGAAAAAACGATGAACGGATAATCGACGACCGCGCAGCCGACACGGCCAAAAAATGCGTTCAAAATTCGCGTAGGAAGTGAGCAAGTCATTGCCGATCTTCCACACTTCTGCTATTCACCAAAGCACACGACCACGCTATCTTCTAGGAGCACAGCGGGAATAAAGTGTTTCCTGAAATTCTCATCTATAGACTGCTTTGAGAAAACCCGACGCTAGCAACAATTTTACGTGGAAATAACGTTGGCTGTTGTCTATTTTGTTTTTGATTTCTGATCACTCATTGTTTGAATAATACATTTTGGTCTTTCACGCAATATGGTTTGCGCAAAATATTTAAATCTATACGAATAAAGTAATGCATACAAGCTGTTCTTTCACTGAATACAGAAGAAAGTATATATAAAGTAGAGGAGTTTCTTGTAAGCGGTGGAATTTTGTCAGAGTGTATTGCAAAAATAAGTAGGAATGCGCGCACGGGAATGATGCAATGTGCGCTTTCGCAACTACATTCATTAGACCATTAGACTAGCCAGTTTTACGACCGCTCGCAAATAATAAAAATTCCTGCTCAGTGTTCTTTAAGTAAACGAAAGAATTTCGGATAAAGTCTTTTTTCATATGGATGACTGGCATATGCAAATAGACAGACTGCATATCAATGCTGTTTTTCAGATTCTCGGAGTGTCCATAATTAGGGTCGTTGAAATAATTTAGAATCGAGTATAGAATATAAAGAAGGTGCCTAGGCTATGCATATTAAAATTCATGGTTCTCAAGTAAAAATCATAGGGAATCGATTCAACAACCGCATGGGAAGACCATGTACTTAAAGGTGATAAAGATTGGTTCGCAAGAGACTGAGCAGTTGTTTAAACCGGGTGGTGCTGTTGGTAGAATCCGTAATGCGCCTACCCGTGCACATCTGCTGACCATATTCTCGCTTGTCTTAGAACGCAAATAATGAATGAACCGGTTATATACGCACATTTCATTAACTTTTTGTTTTCAATCAAACTACAGTAAGTGCAAAGGCGAACAAAGATGAACAGATTTACATCCACTGTTAAGGGGGAAAAATATTTTGAAATGAAATTTGTTGTAAATCGAAACCACTCTCTTTGAACCGTGAATAATAGCGAAATTTCCAATTTTCCTAACGGTCAAAATTTCATTTCCAATTTTTCCGATAGCCTGAAAACCTTACATAAATCTACCTTCTCACCTCAGAGCCTTGAAAGTGGGCGCATAATCAATGGGAGAGGGGTGGGGTGAGGGTGAGGGGTGCGGAGCACGACTAAGGGCTATGCAATTAAGGGTCGATGGGATATAGCCGAAAGTTACATAAGTCAGAAACAATAGCTCTTTGTTACGCTTCCCTTCACAAATTTCGGTTTATTCCACTCGGCTTATAAGTTCCTGGTTCGTTTTTTTCGCCTCATAAAGTCCTCTAACAAATCAGTTTGGAGCGTCGACTCTCGCAGAAGTACAATTGTCATTAACTGCTATTCGATTTGCGACCAAAATTCATTCCACAAACGTCTCACTGCCGTAACAGTACTTTTCTCCTTCACTATATAATGCTGCAGAACCTTTCCAGTTTAGACACAGCTAAGATGCAGCGTAATGCTTCGTAGCTCAAACAAGGTAATAAACGATGCCGAAAAGATGTGATGAAACAGTATTACACACGTCTGACTCGTGAATGAAAATTGTAAAACGTTTACTGTAGCAGCTCGGAATCTAGATAAAAATTTCCCAAGGTATTCTTTAGAAGTAAGTTCATTTCTGAACGGCACCAACAACGTGAGCAATGCAAGTATTTTGACTGATAGACTCAAAATGTATGAGAATTCGAAGATTTGAGGGGCTGCATACATGCAAAAAAATTTTGGTCAGACTTAAAACAGCGGATGGATGTGGAACCCTCGATTACTCACAATTTAAAACAAACATTACGCTTTTTGTCGTGACAGAGTTGTTTGCTACTCTTCAAGCAGAAGAAGGGTTTACTGAGTGCAAACAATCTTTTTTTTTTGAAACAAACATAAAATTGAACTGTGAGACACTGAAGTTGGGATCGAAAACCATGAGAAATTTCGGTCCAGTAACCCATCGAGCACGTTGAGAGGTAGAATGAGTAGAAGTTCTTTTGCCATTCTCTTACTTCTCCAACCTTGAACTTTGAAAATTATTTTACAGCCGTAGCCATTACTAAACGCACATTACATGAATGTATGCGAGCTGTGTAGTTCATGTTGTATGTAGTGTTTTGAGATCAGTTTCAGTGGTCAGCGATCACACCACACTGCGCTATCAACGGCGTACTGTAATATGAGCAAATTTCGCTCTATCACATCATATGAAATTAAGAAAATTTTAATTAGATAAGCTTAAGTTTCAACAAGCAGCTCATGTGACCTCGAGATCATGACGCTCTGAGATCATGACGCTCTTTATAATTGAGGCACATTTCTGCGGCAAGTAATATGTCAAAGCTTCCATTTTATACTCATATGAAATGTATCTATTCATGTAAAATGAGCTTTGCAAGTTTTGTTAGTTCACAAATACATTTCATCATTTATAAAATAGTAGCGTAGTTTTTATTCCTCGAATGAATCCCATTGTTGTATCATTTTTAGAGAAAATAGTGGGATTCAACAAAAGAATAAAAAACGTCTAAGACTTCGCATTAATGCACTCGAACTTTGCGCGCTTCTAATCTAGCGTTCATGCCACATTATTCACAGTACGAAATAATCAACCACCGAATTTCTTTCAAACTGGATGGAGATTTCTCGAACAAACAGAATTGATCGCGATGACCACGTCAGAAATGTAATGAATTTTATGGGTTGACATTATGAAAAGATAAACGAGTCAGCTAAAAGTCACCAACTCATCGATAAAAAGTTCGCATCATATCATTTTTATCATCCAGCATTTTATATCCATTCATGCATGGTTTGCGCACCCAGGAAGTGTTGCCTGACTGATGCGGTTGATGTACTGGATGAAACTGTGTGCATATCTGAGTCAACGAGATTAGCCGAAGAGAGTACGAGTGGAGGATGAAAGCTGACTGCACATATGCCTATATCCCGCGTATACCGAACACCTTCAGAGAGTTGTTATATTCGTTATCGACGTTTCTTTGCAACAACAGGTGCTTTCAAAAATCGCACAAAAGTGTCGCATCACCGAAGGATCCCTCTTCGTTCTGCCCGGATAGACGAGTTTGTTGGAAGCTAATGTAAAGCGAAACACTCATATCTTAGGCGAACGAATGAGATATACATAATAGAGTGCTACGGAAATAGCACAGAGTTTTTACGAATGTAAAGGAAATAGCTTGCACATGTGCCTCAGGCTGGTTTAATTCCAACAATGACATACGCTGCCATTAGGTGGTGGAATAGGTTACGCAAGAAGTTGCCATCTTTCATTTGCGGTTGTGCATTTAATATCAAGGATGCAGAAAAAAAATGGTCTCATCATTAAGCCGCAAAAGATGTGATGTTTCAGAAAAGGAGCAGGATGGACTACTGTTCAACCTATTTCACAGGTTCAGCACATAAGAACCGATACCGATATGATGTTTCACCAAACAAACCTTAAAAAGGCAAACGAGACAAAAGTAGACAAAACAACATGATAGTTTTACTTATAACAAGAAAGACGTTGCAGACGGTAGCATATTGGATTCATTGAAATATTTTGCCGCATTTCTTTAAAGAAAGACTTCCATCAGCAACATCATTATACTGAGAACTTTTTTGAGTGATAGCCATCTTGAAGACGATATTTCCGTTGATAGGGTTTGGCTTCTGCGGTATCGCATCGAAAATATCTCAATCTCGCATTATTATACTTTTCTGGAAATGATTTCAAAATTAGAAACCTCAAATAGCCATTCTAAATATTTGCCTTTTTTCGGCGTATTTTCACGCTTTTGGTGCCATCAGTTTGTACTATAGCAACACTGAGAGTGTCAGTCTAAAACTGGCACAATCAGCGTTACATGCCAATCTTATATTAGTGGAAACTAACTAAGAAAACTGTACCCATCTCGAAGCATAGTGAATCTCTAGGCAGTTTCTGCACTGGAAATTTTAGGCAACGGTAGAGTCCAGCAAAAAAAAGTATGAAAAAGCATGACATTGTTTTCTTTCTCGTTGAAAAATCGCAGATAAAACGAATCGAAAAGAATCATGCCAATTTTTCAGCTTTATATTTGCAGACGTCATCTCAGCTTAACGTCGTCTCTTTTCCATACTGTTTTATTTCAAATTCGCACTCTGATATTTTGCTTTTCACTCCATAAAAGCTTTTATACTAAAGCTTGATTTGAACTAACATTGCTTAGTTTTATGTTTTGAAGCTTCTCACTTCGGAAAAAATTCATTGTAACGAGTTATGTAAATTAAAGGACGAAAATCTTTCCGTTTTACAGTTACCTTCATATTGTTTAAGTTGATGGCAAAAAAAATCCACTTTCGAAGAATCGTTTCAGCGAACAGCCTAAATTAGCTATGAGGCCACTTCTAAGCGTTTCAATGTATTTTTCGAAGAAAACGTTAGCGTATTCGGCAAAATGAATGCGATAACTAGTGCTGTCGGATCGAGTCCTTCAGCTCGTTTTTATGGTTTTCAGTGCTTTCTCGAGCATTGGTTATGATGACGATCCTTTCCGCAGTACCGATTTGAATATTTTACTATGCCGGCGGTTATAACTGTGGTTGCCTCCCTAACGATACAACTTCAAAAGGTGGTTGGGTAGGCAGAATCAGCATTATGTGGTATATTCTTGTCTAAAGCGTAAAGCGTCAACGATCGAATGCTTTCTACTGCCTCTTTTCACCTTGGAAAGTCATGACCATTAGTGATTAACCCAAGAAAGTGCCAATGTCTTCTGCTATCCGAACTCGCATGTTACTATAAATGGCGATCACTCTGCATACACAGACATTTTACAGTGCGCCAGAAAAGAAATGTTAACGTTTGGTTGGCATGCTGAACAAATGTGCTTGGAATATAAACGCCCGCAAGAAATGCATGCTTCTCTGCTACAGTACCACATTATTTCATTGCCAGATAATACAAGGAATTTAAAGAAAAATCTTTTAGACGCAGATAGATGAGAATTCCGTCCACGAATGTTGTATATAGTCGTCCAATACAATGGAGAACTAAAGGGTCAACAGAGTAGCAGAATGGTTTTACGTGAAGTAGATGGGTTGTTTACTTCCGATATAACTGCAAAAAGAAGAAGACAAAAAAATAACTTGTTCTGTGGCGAGAGGGTCTATATTTTAATGACGCCCTCCTGCTATCTTAATACAAAATAGAACGCAAGGCGCCTTGAGGGAAGAACAGGAAACGATCGAACTCAAATGTTCAAAGATGATCCAAAAGCCGCCGGTTTCGTGGCTGTTGTGCCGGAAGGTGGGGCGCAACAATGTTCGGTAGATCCGAATCTTGTAAGGTACAAGAATATGGCTGAAAGCTGTGGAGAGGTCGGCCGGTGATTAAAATCTCTGAGAAGCTATGAGATAATGGCCAACCTCATCAAAGAAGCCAGACGCTGGGGTCCGTTCATCTGCCTACTCAGTAACTGAAAAGCTCGTGTAATGAAGAATATCGTAATGTTAGAAATGTCAAATCGCTAGACCGGTCTTCTCTGAACGAAGAGTGTATCCGTTTCGATGAAAAAACGGCACAGTATGGTACCACCTTCATGGTATCGTAGAAAATTCTTCTTCTTTATGTGCACGTCGGCACACATATGAAACTAACATGATTGACCACTCATCGGTCTGATCTGCTCTCAGTTTAAATTTTCAACCCATATCGCGAAAGTCTGTGTGCTGCTTTCGTTTTGCAGTTCCATCGCAAAATGTAAGGAAACCGAGCAACTCAGACTCGTCGTGTACTGAGGCCAAATGCGTTTATATAAGTCAGCCTTGCCGGTTCGTTTGCATATATTGCATTACTTGCAATGGTAATTGTAAAATATTGAAATCTGCGGAAGGGAGATATGAGTTCAATTACAGTTTTACTAGAAAAGTATATAAGAATGAGCAATTGTTTGAACTGTAAAAAAGAGAAAATCATTCAAATCGACAGAATCAATTATAGCGCCATTTATGTAACGCTTCGATTTTACATATATATTATCAAGAGAAGTCTGGTGCAATTGAGAGTACCGAAATATGGTTAAATGAAAACAGCGAAGGCTGTGAAAGCTGCCTTTATTTCTTCACTAATAAGCAATATACAACCTTTAAGAAAGTGTCAAAGTGTTGCTGATGATCCGTTTTTGTTCTATTGCTGATGGAAACTGCGACTAGCCATAGATTTGAAGCAGATGGCATCGACATACAATCACTTTGACCCTTTTCAAATGTTGCAATAGAAATAATGACCCTTTTCAAATGCTGCAATAGAAATAATGATCGGGAAACGGATGATCAGATTGAAAGAAGTAATAACGATGAGACCAACTCTGCTTCGATAGAACGGGGAATGCCTGCCACTCATATCAATTTATAAAGGATGTGCCGAACCGACCATTCGCACGCATTCCTGTTTAGAGAGTTTTTTAAACTTTTCTTGAATGATAGAAAAGTTGAAAGAAAAAGAAGTTGTGCTATTACACTGTACAATCACAATACGAATTGCGTTAGACATGTAGAGGGGGTGTGTCCACATTACCTTTACAACCAGATAGATGGATGCCAGTGAACGACATCACAGAGCAAGTGATTTTTGTCCTTGTACTCTCTTCAAAGACCAATGCGAGAAAAAAAGCCTCTCTTCGATGATCACAGACGCAAAGGCAATTAGTTCCCAAATCTATGTAAAAAAAACATCATATATATATAATTATTACTCATTGCGTAAGCATTTCAGCGTGCTCAGAAAGGATTTGATGAGTGAACCAAAATCTCAGTCTTACTTGTTGTCCTGAAGAAAATGGAAATAAATTATATTGGTTACTAAGCGACCTTCACATCTTGTTGCGGAAGCAAGTTCCATAACCATATCCGCTTCGCGAATCTTCGCAGGGGAGCAGTTGCCCAAATCTTTGCGTTCTGACTATTCCATCAGGTCCTTACCGAGCTGCTCTCCATCTCTCAACTCAAACCAGGTGGACCTGGAGTGCTTCTCATCCAATCCTCTATATTGCGGGAATCATGCATTACCAAGCAGTCCTGGAGCGGAAGCAGCTATCTGAACTACAGTTTCCTGTTCGCTCCTATCACCCACGAGATGAAACCTCCCAAAACAAGACTTGCTCACCACAGCATGCTATTTTTCACCAGGATACCAAGTAAACGGGGGGCAGTAGCTCAATGGTAGAGCCCTCGCTTCGCATACGGGGAGACCTGCGTTCGATTCTCGGCTGCTTCCCATCATACCACTGACAGACCAGCTAGCGGGTGGTTGACAACAAGCTAAAACAGCCAGACGGATTCGATGATCACAGACGCAAAGGCAATTAGTTCCCAAATCTATGTAAAAAAACATCATATATATAATTATTACTCATTGCGTAAGCATTTCAGCGTGCTCGGAAAGGATTTGATGAGTGAACCAAAATCTCAGTCTTACTTGTTGTCCTGAAGAAAATGGAAATAAATTATATTGGTTACTAAGCGACCTTCACATCTTGTTGCGGAAGCAAGTTCCATAACCATATCCGCTTCGCGAATCTTCGCAGGGGAGCAGTTGCCCAAATCTTTGCGTTCTGACTATTCCATCAGGTCCTTACCGAGCTGCTCTCCATCTCTCAACTCAAACCAGGTGGACCTGGAGTGCTTCTCATCCAATCCTCTATATTGCGGGAATCATGCATTACCAAGCAGTCCTGGAGCGGAAGCAGCTATCTGAACTACAGTTTCCTGTTCGCTCCTATCACCCACGAGATGAAACCTCCCAAAACAAGACTTGCTCACCACAGCATGCTATTTTTCACCAGGATACCAAGTAAACGGGGGGCAGTAGCTCAATGGTAGAGCCCTCGCTTCGCATACGGGGAGACCTGCGTTCGATTCTCGGCTGCTTCCCATCATACCACTGACAGACCAGCTAGCGGGTGGTTGACAACAAGCTAAAACAGCCAGACGGATGGATGTGCTCGGCGTGCGATGCCTCGGTAACATCGAGACATCGCATTGAAGGGCCGAGCGGTATGAATAAGAACAAGAATACCAAGCAAGCAATCGGTAGCTCCGCTAAATGCGGGCAACTGTATTTCTTGTCATTACTCAACAGTGGTGAGCGCGTCTAGTGCCAGAAACTGCTGTGTCGATAGCATCTCAGCCAGTATAGGCTTTTATACGGGACCATATGCTAATTTAAATTTGATGATGAAATAGAACTTCCAGTACAACTATGCGCACTTGTTCATATATAATATGTTGGCGGCACCCTAAGCTAATAATCGCACGATGAACGCTTGTTTTTCAAGTCTCTGTCATTTTTTTTCGGTTGCTTCAATGAGTCGAATTCTGCACCGCCAGAAAAGTGTGACTGTATGGTCAACACTAAAGGTTTCGTGGTGAGATCAGGCAATTGAAGAATTCGATTTCTTTTATCGCCTTTGCTGGTGCTTGAACAGTTAGAGAGGTACGCATGGCACCATTACATAGCTTTACGAAGTATAGCAGGTCGGAATACAAGTGCTATCAATTATGTACATAGAATGGCGCAAATCCGTACAGAAGGAGGTAATTTATAAACGAAGCCTCAAAGAAGAAAGCAGTCGGTATTTCGTTGTGCAACTCGAAAATAGTCAGTAATTCCTTTTTTTTTTCTTCCCGTCTTCCTTAAGAGTCCCAAGCAATATTGTAGAATGTAATAAGTTACCTGTGCACAACGCTAAAGAGCTGCGATCGTCTAGCGGTTGTTTGCTTTTGTGACGAACCTATGTTAACCTAGAAAATTCTAATATGACATTACGGATATCGATAACGATCGTCTAGCCGAAAAACTAAAACCCTAACCGCATTATTTATAGCTTTTGAAAATCTAACATTTTCCAGAAGATCACTCATTGAACCATTGTCATACAATACGATGAACACTCGCAGACAATGCTCACATGATCATCATAAATACGCAAATTGCAGTTTAACTTTTATTGTATTTTTTTCGTTTCTTCGGTTTCTCTTTTACTTTTATTCGAGCATACGATCAAAGAGCTACTTGTTGGACTTTCGAATTATTGTTAAACAGCTTAAAAAACAATTTCGAGCGCTCTTTTCGTGCCGTTTTATTTTTTAACAATTTAGTGTACTTGAAATTCTTTCCCAATTTTCAGCATCCCTTCCTTTCTTTCTCTTCGGTTAACTCGTTGTTTTCAATAGCATTTTTTTGTTACTCTTTCCTTTATTGGTTGGTTCAAGAATAAAATTCTTCATTTTATGATAACCTGAAACAATATCTCGAGAAGTATTTAGGTTTATCTTCGACATCATCCTTCCTTTACAGACCACAACATTTTTGAAATGCTTCACTGATGAATCCTACGCAGTTGGTAATCTCTCAGAGGATTTGCGAATCGAATTTTTTTAAAATCTCAATCGAATGTTCTTAAACAGTTCTTCGCAACATCCTGCACACACTTCTTTCCAAATCTGCAAGGTATTTCAGTTGAGTCACTCGCCGTTTGTCTTCCGAACTCAGATTTTTCAATTCTCCTAAGAAACTTCGGACGGTCATTTTGAAAAAAATGTCTACAATATGAAATTCCGAATATAAACTGTTTAAACAATAATCCAAGAGAGAACTTTAGAGAGAGTTGACAGCAAGAGTTGAACTAATGCGAAACCATAACAATATTCTTGGTTTGGGATGGACATAAGCTTTAGAAGTGTCAGTTGAACAAGATAAGGCTTATTTGTATTTATAACGCTTAAAGGCACAAATTATGTATTGGCTAATATTTCTTCAGCTTGCTAACAAAAACAAAAATTCAGGTCCATACCAGCGTATAGTTTTTGAACTGAGACAACGACCAATAGATAGAATTGCAGTGAATTGCTGAGACCTGGAAGCAATGTCGAGAATTTTAGCTGTGTTCTTAGTGTGTACGTGTCTATTTCATGCGCAGCTTGTGCCATTGCAGATGGCGTATCAAGCTCTTCGAAACATTTCGATACTTGCTTTGTAAATGTTTTCTTCCACCATCTATGTGAAATCACACTGAAATGAATGAGGTCAACTGCAGAGGAAAGTTATCAGTGTCTCGTAACGGAAGTGTATATTCATAGAACCATTCACCGGTCATCGATGAGACGCTCAGTGGAGGGAATCTATGCGAGTATTATTTCACTGTCCGTCTTCAGTTCTATAGGCTTTGCTCGTTAAGATCGTTTGATTTCGTATGTTGCTTTCTATACTTCACTGTTCAATTTAGGGCGAAAAGTGCTTGAAACTCAATAAATACTTTTTTTTTCAGTTTTAATATATGTGTCATTTTGTTTTTTTCACTTCGGAATCGAATTTACGCATTCCGACGAAACGTTTAAAATTTCAGTGCGGTCTATTTCATGAAAGTTCTTCTATAAAATATCACAGAATTTATTCTTCTATAAAATATCACAGAATTTATTTCTATATGAAATGTTTTCCTTATTACAATTAGCGATTTCTTAATATACACTATTCAGGTGAAGGCATGATTAATCTCAGCATAAATCAACTCTCTGTTTGGTCAGCGGCGGCTTCTCATTGAAGGAATCGTTATGTGGTGTGCATCTCATGTACTTATGCTTTAATGCACTGAACTGAGTTATCGGAATTCAAAAATTTTTTTGCTACACTCAGTAGTTGGAGTGCCAAAACAAACGAATGCAGCAACCTGTTTCATTTCAAGCAAAATTCTGTTGCTTTTTTTGTTCGTCTAGTTTTTCTAAATTGTAACTGTGAAAAGTTTCGTTCACTCGTTGTCTAGTTTTTTTAAAAAGCTCCAACGAGTGGACGTATAATTCTTTAAATGTTTCATTGAAATGCTCTAAAAGCTCGATTACAAGCTTAACGCAATAAAGATTTCTCTTCGGATTTTGAATATTTCCTCTGATGAAGCTAGAAGCTGTCATAAATTCTTCCTATACGCAAGCACATGCTTCATTCAACTTACAAACGCACTCCAGCCTGACAATTTTTTCTTTCACCAATACGCATCGACTTCAACCTTTATGACCCAAGGGCAACCTATAACCTTGCACTTCTTGGGATGACATTAAAAAATCGGCTTAGAATGCATATCTTCCAAAGAATTTAATAAAACTACTTCATTAGTTGTAACTTATCTCTCGCTTATGCCTTTGAGGAAATAGCCTTGTGACTTCAACCAAAGTTCCATGAAATCTTATGAAGTAATTCTTCAGAATTCAAGAACATAAAAAACGTATTGTAACTTATCTCTCGCTTATGCCCTTTGAGGAAATAGCCTTGTGACTTGAACCAAAGTTCCATGAAATCTTATGAAGTAATTCTTCAGAATTCAAGAACATAAAAAACGTTATTTCTAAGAAAAAAATTTATTTAAGAAAAAATATTAAACATTCACTAACAGTGTTGGCAACTAAATTAATGTTAAGGTTGAACAGTTTGGCATAATACGCTAGCGTCATGCTAATTTTGGTAGCTGGAACCAAACTTGTTCCTCTGAAAGGCCTCATTTCGGTTAACACCAAAGCTACACAGTTCGTTCTAAAGAAACATTTCGGTTCTACAGCTATTTTTTTTTTCATTTTGTTCTTCACATCAATGCACATTGCGTTGGAGTTTGTCATCCGCAATTAGACACTGATTTTCAAAAGGCGAGCACCGAGCTACACTGATGAGATTTTTTAAAATAGTTCATCATTGACTTGTAGTTTTGCATTAATGAAGTGATCAATGCGATCGCAGAAAATCAAAGTTTCTTCTGTCACTGCTGATTTTTTTAGAAGAATAACTTAGCGCTCAATGATTTCCACAGAATGAACATTTTGAAACATTGGACTCAATGAATTATTCCCTGAAATGACAACGATTAGAACAGCTTCAATAGCCTACAAACTGTTAAATGCTTGATCCCTCCTCCTCTCCCTTCCCTCTCCCCCCTCCCTCCCCCGTATTCTCTTCATCAAGTGCAATGTACTTCTCAACTTTCTAGAAAGCCAACAACGTATTTCTTCCAATTCATATAGTCTCCAACTCACTTCAACTGCATCAAAAATTAGACAGCGCATTCTATGTTCACCGTCTCCCAGTTCTAATCCTCTCGCCCTTCATGTCCTGGAGTATCTCACATGGGGAGAAAAGGTTGGCGTTGAAGTGCGCTCTGAGGCACGGAGTCACTGCTCCCTTATCGCAAGATTCGGGGAATCACGACTGATTGCGAACCATCTTCCGGCTTTCAGTAGCTGCGCGGAGATACGGTCTTTGAACATCTGTCTTACGATTTACAACATGCACTAGTCGTCTTATTTGCGCACGTATTTACGACACGCTTCCTACCCGCTCCACAAATCTCTTTTCTTCAATTTTGTCTCTGTTGATTATCTTTCTAAAATAAATTTCTTCTTCTTCTTCGAATTCTCGTTTTATTTTTTTAAGAGTTTTCACATATCTTTTCACGCTAGACTTTTGTGTCGTTTTAATCTTATTGTCCCCATCCCCTTTGTTATCTGTTTACTAATTCATCTCGCATTGATAGGTTTGTTTCGAATTATTTATCTCGTTTATCTCGTTGCTGCAAGAGCAAATCATCTCATGCTTTACTTCAGGGCTATTAACTATGACTATGACTTCATGGGTCTAATACTTTTTAGGATTTTCTTGAAGATTTTAAAAAATGAACGGCAAAAAAAATATTCTCAAAATCAGGCAACACTTATCCCCTCCAAACTGAGGCAACTCGATTGCTTTAACGATGATAAGCGCATTGAACAAATCAGGATAATGCTCATTTTGAGAGAAAATGTTGTTGCAGCAGAAATCTGCCTATCTGAATGCGGTTCGTCACGTTCTATGTGGATATGAAATGTGAAGGCCATATATCAAATGTGGCCGCAACATTTTTGTCAAAATGTTTAATGAGGCCTTCAATATGGCTGCATCTAGATTAAATGGTGTAGAGTATTCGGAAATACAAAGCCCTAAGTTATGAACACATTTGAACTGTGCGAAAAATAATCGATGCTTAATGAGCAGAACTCTTCAATTTACCAGCTTCAATTGCCTAAGGAATTCGAAGAGTATAACAAATCATTTCACCCTGAACATATGGTCGGTGAATAGTTCAGTTCAGATCTTTTTAAAATATTTACTGTAGCTACTACACACTCTTTATTGTATTACATTTCTCTTTGGTTCCAGTAGTATATCTTGAAACTCCTACTATTTAAAGCAAGTGGAATTGAATGAATAAGAATGGGGTTTTCCTTTTCAGAAAAAGACTGCAGTGGAAATGGTTTGAGAAAGGCAAAATACAAGGCAATGGTTGTATTGATCTCCAGCGATGTGTCGACTCGAAAACTGGCGCTCCCATTGAACTTTGTGTTCGATCAAAAAGTGCAACTTTGAGAAAGTATGGCAGCGACCTTGAGAGAATGCACGCAAATATCTTTCTTTTTTTCGGATAGAAATTGTTCAATTAAACTGTAAACAAAAAAGGATTACAGTCGATGGTTGTTGAGAAATTTTTTTACCACTTTTTTTCTTTTTTGAAAACAAATATTCAAAATTTTTCCGAGGAAAATTTGCCGTAAATTTGAAGAATGAAAGTTAGATCTGTTTAGTTGATATTATAATTGCCGACTGAAAAATAATTGTGTTGAAAGAGTGAAACATTATTAAATCGTCGATGGTTAGCAAAGTATCCGCATTGATTACTGCCCAAATATGGATACAGTAGACGATAATGTTTAAAAATTTCTGAAAGGAAAAACGAATGTGACACAATTCGTTCAATTATTAAAGCGTATTACGATCATCCGCTTTTAATTCCATTTACTTCCACGCTTTTACTTCCAGATATTTAATTAGAAATTACTAATTGAGAAAGTGTAATGAAAGGCAACAGTAGAAAGTGGATCGAAAGTTGTGATATTCATGTTTAAGATTTGCGATTGCGATCGCTTACAGCATCATGTAAATATGATCGATGAATAGCAAGCATTATAAAATAACATAACAACTTTGTTTGACTCTATAAGCAGTTAAATTGTCAATTTTAGTTCTCATTGCAGATCAGTAGTACAACGATTGAAACAACTTCAAGATTACTTCGGTTAAAGTTGGTTTGCTTGAAAAGGAATACTGGTGTTATATCTTTT
Source organism: Toxocara canis (assembly GCA_000803305.1). Taxonomy (NCBI): domain Eukaryota; kingdom Metazoa; phylum Nematoda; class Chromadorea; order Rhabditida; family Toxocaridae; genus Toxocara; species Toxocara canis. The sequence continues at coordinate 334,020 of JPKZ01001541.1, forward strand.
ATGCGGTAAGCAAGCTATGAACGTGCTGATCTGAATTTCGAAAACCCCATCTACTAGAACAGTCGGTTTCATAAACTGCCTGTGAACAACAAAAACTCATACTTCAGCTGATCCAACCGTCCACAAGATTCTTCCGCTGAAGAATCGTTAGCTTGCATTCCGAAAGGTGGAAAATAAAACCCGACCGAATATAGATTTCATGCAAAATTTTTTGTCACTTTTGAGGGCATAGAGACCTGCCTTCCCTTGGTCGATGATCGCTTCGAATGTAGGCGCAGGATGTGAAGTGAGGTGTATATATGCCGAATTCCAGAGCTCTAGCTTCACAGTTTGGCAAAGCGATTTGCGCTTTAGCAATTTCGACAAATGCGCTTCTCATGCATGTTTCTGAGGACGTTGCCTTATGGCAATATTGCACATAGTGAAATGAGGAGCATTTGCATGTGACCAACTGAAATTATCATATAAACACACATAAACACACTCATGAAGGGTAAGCCACATAACTGCTATAAATATTGCAAAACGAAACAAATCGTTCGACCAAAACTTATCCCCAAAACGAACATTCGTGTGTCACCTTTCTTGCATACGTGCGCTTACTGAGCTTTCGCAACCATAAGCACTTTATGAAGAAAATGTGACTGCGCCAATTCATCCATTTACGGAATCAAAAATAAACAAAAGATATGCTGAAAACTTGTTGGTAATTTTTTCACCTCCCGTGCTCGTTTTCCAAAGTTACGTCTTCTTTGGATGGTTGCAAAGCGAATTTCGATTTTATTTCTCTCGTTGGTTTGCCTTCTGACTGACTATTCAAGGCGGTTAGATCTGATGAAGCTACAGTTTTTTAAATCTCAGAGGCGCAGCAAGCATGCAGCCACTCAGAGAACAGATCCAGCTGACGGTAGCTGTTTTGAATTTCTTTTCTTTCAATGAAAACTTTGGCGCATAAGAGTGAAAGACATCGAACGTTAAGTGAAGATGAAGATGAAGGTGAAGGTGAAGACGACGATGAAGACGGAGATAATGATGAAAATAAAGAGACCGATGATGAAGGTCAAGAGGGTGATGGAGGTGAAGACGAGGACGCTGATAAGGATGAAGCTGCAGATGAAAGCGAAGGTGGTGATGAAGGTGAAGATGGTCATTATGGTGAAGATGATAGTGATAAAGGTGAAGATGATGATGAGGGTGAAGGCGATGGCGAAGTTGAAGATGAAGATGATGATGATGAAGCTGAAGATGGTGATGAAGTGGAAATGACGAAGTTGAAGCTGATGGGGAGGAAGATGAAGCTGATGAAGGTGAAGCTGATGGAGGCGAAGTTGTGAAGATGAAGCTGGTGAAGATGGTAACGTAGGTGAGGATGATGATGAAGGTGACGACAGTGATGGAGGTGAAGCTTATGAAGATGAAGCTGGTGAAGATGAAGATGATGACGAATGTGAAGATGATTATGAAGGTAAAGGTGAGGATGAAGGTAGAGATGACGATTAAGGTGAACATGGTGATTAAGGTGAAGATGGTAATGAAGATGAAGCTTATGAGGATGAAGCTGATGAGGTTAAAGCTAATGAAGAGGCAGATGAAGCTCATGGAGAGGAAGATGATGAAAGTTAAGATAAGGAAGGTGGAGATGAGTAAGGTGGAGATGAGTAAGGTGAAGATGATGATAAGGAAAATGAATATGATGCAGAAAGGCCTTCTTTATTTTAAGAAAACAACAGAACAAAGGAAACTGCATAGGGTTTTGAAAAATGAGTACAAAATGAAATATATTAAACCGTAAAAGTAAGAGCAACGAAACGAAACGAAGGTTAGCATTCAGGCAAACGCGTTTGAATGTCAGCATGGCAACAAATCTGATAAAACGAGATAAATGAACTTCTGCAAATGGCAGTCAACTAAACAAGTCAACTGTAATACTATGCAATTCGAAAGAATCAAATCGGGTTTTCAGAAGCGACACGTTTTGCGCTTCACTGATGGTTCTAAGAAGACTCTTCCATATACGAACGGCTCTAAAATGTTGAATATCTAGAAGCACTGTTGGTGGGTTAACGTCAACAGCTTGTGTCTGCATATACACGCTTGTCTAGCAACACAAATTCCCACTAAGCAACGATCTATTATGGATTGTTGGTTCTTCGTACTGCCACATTTCTCATTTGAGCAGTGCATTTGACTCATACTGAATGACGACAAGTGCTATACGTGTTCGTTTAGCGACCATTTCAGTAGTTGTCGTTTCTTGTGTCGAAGCTGTTCAGAGCGGATGAGCACATTTTAGTCTTCGCAAACTGTAGATGGCTACAACATATGTGCTGATGAAGTGCGGCCTTTTTCTCAATGCGTACGAGAAACGTAGGTGTGAGGCAACTGTTTATTCATCA
>JPKZ01001541.1:350819-392232 GCA_000803305.1 Toxocara canis
TCGGTCAGCTCCTTCTCATTAAAATAAGCGAGGTAGAGAAAGTAAAAGATAAAGCAAAACGATCACAGGAAGCTTCCATTTAGATGAAATGTTTAGCGGGCTATTGAATTCTCAGTTGAATTGAACTAAATTAAATTTTTCTTTTCACGATTAGGCACCATATACCTTTAACGCGCTCATTAAATTCGTTGAGATTAGCACGAGCGATTGATTGGCTGAACACTATCACGTAAGATGGAAGAGAGATATAAAAGAGCATCAGAAGTGATAGCGATGCGAAATGTTCAAGAATAGAAGAAAAGCAGTTCATCGAATGCCCGTTAAGAAGGTCGTTGCCGGATGCTTAGTCTTCCTCTGTCCCATATTAATGTTTGATTTTTCACTTACATAATATTCTTTTCGTATTTTATTGTGGGTGATGTTTTCGATTAGGTTCTCGAGGCTGCTACGCTCTTTTACTGCTTTGACAGCTGCCGCTTGGAACGTGCTATCAGTCATGTATTCTATTTCGTCCCATTTGAATCATTGGCAGAACGACTGCACAAGACCGAATTTGCATAGAATGCAAATTAGTTGAGCAGCATTATCGATTATCTTTTGCATGAAATTTAACTCTTTCTTAGCCGAGGTCCCTTTTATTTCAGAAAAAAGTGTGATTGTCGATATCATAAAGCACCCAATTAAGAGAACGGCAATGTCACTCTACAAATATAGGCGTAATCTTTTGTTGTTGAACAGCACGGTGAAGCAGTACGGAAAGACGTGTCTTCGTAACATGTCACTTCCAAACTTCTAACTCTATTAAAAATGTCGGATTCGAGATTCTCGATAATCGCGAGCCTATCTCGATGATGTTAAACAAGCTGTTGACTCATGCCAAGTTAGGTGACAGTTGTTTTGCTTTGAACAGAACCAAAGAGTTCTTTAGTCGTTCTTTTTTTACTGCTTTCTCCACTTCCGCGAATTGTTACGCTTAGGTAAGACTGCAGTAGCTGAGCGTCATTCGCACACATTCCAATTTTCCCTTCTTGGCTAAGCGGTTTGAAATTGGACGAGCGAAAAGTGAACGGAAGTAATGGAAAGAGCATTCCCCTCCCACCTTGGCGGATACGATTTCAAGGACGCCAAGGCCATGAAAGATACCATTGACGAATTTATATGTTTGAACAAAGACGTTTCGAGACCTTGAGTAATAGTTCGTGATTCTCAAATGGAATATATAACACAAAATTAACCCCATATTATAAATTCGCAAAATATAGTTCGAAAGCAAAAAAAAGTCCATTTCGAACAAAACGCATTTCAGCGACAAATCAACTCGTATCACCTTGAATCATTTCAGTCACAAAAAAATCATTCTAATGCGTCTTTGGTCTATCAATAACTAGTAACCAATTTAGGGTATTGCCAATTAAGGTGGCAGCGTTATCCGGCTGAAAAAAAATATGAAAAAAAAATTACATGACTCACTACAAATTTTGCACTATGCCCCCTATGAACAACTATAATTTTGGCAATTAAATGTTCAAGACCAATTTAGGGTATTGCCAATTAAGGTGACAGCGTTATCCGGCTGAAAAAAAAAGTATGAAAAAAAATTACGTGACTCACTACAAATTTTGCACTATGCCCCCTATGAACAACTATAATTTTGGCAATTAAATGTTCAAGTCCAAAAAGGCATGTTTCCTAATTCTGAAATACATTTTCCAAAATCTGAATGAGCAAATGAGATTCTAAGATCTCATCATGTTTGAGATTCACAAAAGTTAGTTGAAATTTCAACAATATCACAACTGATGCTCACGCACTGTAGTGTCGAATCGGCTCTTATCATGTAAACGGCAATACAAGAAAAAAAGAGCGCTGGAGGCAGGAAATGTTTATTATTTCTCAGTGTTTTTTTGCCTTTAGGAGAGATGAAAAGTTTTTATTGCTCACTGTTTACGAGGTTCCCTATTTCAATGAATAATGTCGAACACATGATGGCGCATCTCGTGCGAAAATCTTCTAAGCTACCTCCCTCTTAATTCTTGCGCAGAAAAATCAACTAATTCGTTGCAAAACGAAGAATATATATATATATATATAATGCATATATATTATATATATATATCAGTTCATTCAGTAGAACTTCCTTGAGCACAGCTGACATATTACAGCGAGGAGATGACGGTGAAGGTGGGACAACGATGAAGATGAGAGTGGGGAGGGAGGAGGGGGGAGGGGGGTATCGATAAGAAAACAGAGCGGTGCCCTCCACTTGCGCAGTTGTGCTACATATAGTGCAAGCGAAAGATTCACATCCACCATAAATTTCCTACTGTATGCTAATTAAATAAGTTCGTTTCCTAGATTATGCACATATTTCCGCAGATATTGCATTTAAATCATTTCAAAATCGTTTGAGCCTGAAAAGCGACTAGTTCGATGCGAGAGGGATTCATTCATGCGATATATCTACAATCTGCCATTATTAGTTATAGATTGTGCTCTGTTTAGGCTTTCAAGAAAGCTCTGAACAACTGTTCAGATCTTTACGAGCTTGCGATCATTTTGCTGACTGCTGAACATTTCGTACGAAGCATGCAAACAACGAACAAGCATCGTGTCCAGACTGCATGCTTGTCTCAAGATCGGCCATGTCAACGTATATTGTTCCAACCAAAAAAACCCACCACAATGCTCAAGTTTTACCAGTAAGAAACTGTTTCGCTTTGAAGCCAATTGAGTTTCCGAAACTTCTTCCTAAACAAATGTTAAATTAGGCTGATGTAATGTGATATTCAGGATTGCTCATCATGATGCATTTTGAAATTGGCCAAAATGGCTCAGCATCGATCACTCCGTCGGTCAACTAAACGTCGTTCATCGTTGCTTGCAAGACCGGAGATCTGAATTTTTTTTCTATTCGACGAAAACTGTTTATTGCGCGTTCTCGATGCGCTGCCGTAAACAAATAATTTTCCCCGAATTTCAAACAGAGCGTCTCAATGAATAATGACATTTTAAGTGTTTTTTAGAGGAACGCGGTGGGGTCGTCGCAGTCGTAAATACGTTTTTTTTACCACGTGACACCAACTGAACTTTGTTGATCTCCGCAGACGCTCTCAAACGTTCGACTCGTCGATCACACAGCAGCAATCAAAGACAACGAAAAAAATGCGCATCGAACAAAGAGGGAAATTATAGTTGAAATCAATTGTGGTCGGCAAAAAACTTGCGTTCCAATGGCTACAGAACATGCGCTCATAGCGACAAATTCAGTACTGCTTAAGTGTGGCAATAATGCACCATGCGATTATGAAAACTCATCGAACCATTTGAACTCACGGAGATCTTTTTTTTTCATGCTGAGTTGATTTTTCCTACTGTGTGTTTTCAACGACTAACTGCTCCAGAGATCGCTCTTGTATGTATGAAACACATGATCATAGTGCCGTGAACATTGAGCAGTACACATAGAAGTTCTTTTGATGATTTGTGACATTCAAAGTGTAATGCAAATTTTACTACTTTATATAGCGACGAGTAAATGCTTTGCATGCTAGTGAAAAATCGATCTGTGAACTAGTCGGCTCTAAACCAGTCGAATATAGTGTTGGGCATATTTGCAAGAGAAGGAAAAAGTTCCCATTCGAGCATCTGTTTCACCTACCTCAAAAAGTCGAAGTTTATTGACGACCAAAACAAAATCAATCTCTTGCCATTCATTTCCACTTCTCGTTCCTTTTTATGTAAAAGCATATTTACTACACATTCAAAATTTAAAATAATCAATGCTATATAGTTAAGTGTTGCTTTCCTTTTTCGATATCGGAAATCATTCGAGTGAAAATTTATTCCACGCGTCATCCGTGGCGCCAAATAACGGTTTTCTCGGCTTGTTATCTCCATATCAACGTGACATTGCTCGTTTCTATTTATGGAACTTATACTATTTCCGATTAAGGTTTCAATTGCGAAAGCATACCACCACAACTGCAAATTCTATTTCCAAAATCTTCCCTTCGATGACAGGCACACAACGGGTCGCCGTTAGCATGCACTGATATTAAAATTACTGTCGGAATTAAATGAATCGTATAAATGCTCAGTGCATTTAAACGTGACCAACCTCCATACCACTTTAAAAATGGAAAAGTGTAAAGATCACAGCGCAGGGTTCGGGCTACATCTTTGAACGGCCAATATAAACCTAGCGCAATACGTGGGCAAGGGAAAAACATTGGAATGTTTAACAATGTTTTTTTTAAAATCCGGGTAGCAGTTGCATTGTAGCGTGCATTGCTGTTCTATCGGAAATTACATGTTACGAAATACGTTTTGGCTGCGTGGTTTCTATTCGAATGAATGAGTGTTGGTGTACTTGTCTGTTTGAGTGTTTTTGTGCGTGTCTGTTTGAGTGTTGGTGTGCGTGTCCGTCTGAGTGTTGGTATGCGTGTCTGTATATACGTAATAAATTCTTTCATAAACGATGAGCGTGCAGAATGAGTCTTTGCGCCATAAGCAACATTTTATTGCTTTGGCGTGCGCAGTCTGAATCAGCAGGTTTACGGAAACTTCGATGGGTTAATGCTTGGTGCAGTCACACTGACGGAAACAAGATGTTCGGATTTCAGCCTAAGTTGAGCAGTGGCTGAAGAAGGAAAGCCAATCGCAAGCGGGTGCAAAATGCTACTTTCTCGAAGTGATTTGGTCATTTTTGTTGCTAGTGGCGAGCTGCTTTGTTTGAATGGAGCGAGGATGGTGGAAGAGGGGAGGCGGCGGAAAGGAGAGGGAAAGGGAAGAAACCATGCTTAGAAACCAAATTATTGCCTCGAGGAAATGCTTCATGTGTCCACCTTTTTTCTTTCCATAAGTTTTTGCAATGTTACTCCCGGCAAAAGTTATCGTGGGAACTGAAGGCGCGCATTCATTTGAAAGCATGCTTGAAGCTGCTGAAATTCGGACCAGATTAGCATTATAGCTGTTAGGCTTGCTAAAATTAATTCCAAATTCATTCATCAATGCTTCAATCAGTGTTGAACATTTCTGCTAAAAGCTTGCTTAAGTGAGTTTTTGCTTAAGTAGAATGATCACTGTTAGTATCAGTTGAGCTAATTACAGCTGTGTAGATTTACAATCAGTACGTGACATAATATTTAGTCGCTTGCCGCACAGGAAGAAGAAAAAGACTCAATGTCAATAGAAAACATGATAAGCGCAGATATCGTCCTGCTCAGAAAGAAGTACTTGAGCTGCAAATGTAAAGTATAGAATTTTAGCGCAGAATACTTTAACGGATGGAGTTATGCGATCATAGAGATTGCCGAATGATGTCATCTTTTGAGCCTGATTCACAACAGGCAAGTTGTCATTGTATGCGAAAAATAGTTTACTTATGAATGCAGTGATGGAACCGAGCACATGAAATCAGCATAAAAAGTTTGTCTTAGGCAACTCATTTCTTTTAAAATGTATCACGTATTTTTCCACGCATTGCTGTGCTCATCATTATATTTCCAAGTACACCCATGGAAGTTGTGCTGTTCACAGACTTTCTGGTGGAGGTGCTCGGTGGCTCAGCATCAATATCGAAGTGGACCTTTTTTTTCAGTCATTGTCTTATGAATGCTTTTCATTATGGAAGCTTGCATTCCCGAAGATAGCGAGAGACAACGGGCGAGAGGCCATTTTTATTTCTAGCATGCCGAGGAATGTTCGCAAGAGAAGCTTCGTTCGTGAGAAAGCAGCGTTTCTGTCGTAAATAGATGCTGAGCGTTAAGAATATGCCCTCTAGTTTGCCTGTGGTTAGAAAGTGGATGTATACAACAGGATTACGTGGGAGCACCGATCCGGAATCCCTGTCTTATTTTTTGTGTGCTCATTCCAGTCCAACTTTAGAATTCCTAAGAGCGAGCACTAAGCTTTACCCACTCTAGATTTCTTTCAACTCCACTTACAGAACCCATTACTTCTGCGGCTTTTTAAAGTTCAGTTCGGGCTATTGAAAAGCTTGTTTTTGGATGCAGCCCCGCTTGGTCCACAGCCGTTTGCCTAAATCACAGTAGAATACAAAATTGTTGCTTTCCCATGCGATGCTTAATATTCTCATTTACGTAACGGTAACGGTCACTGTTGCCGTTTTTACCCATTGTGATCCGATTCTGAGAAGAAACCACTATTTTTCGGGATCAGCTTTTGCTAAGTGCAGGTCGTTATATATCATAAAACGCTGCTTATGTATTTCGGGACAGGGCTCTCCGAAAATTTAAAGACACATGTTTAATCGGAGAGGAACTCAGAAATTTTGAAGGGAAGTGGTAAAGATGGAGATTTTAGATAGTATCTGAATCCAACTCCAACTTTACACGTTTTTCAAGAAAATGAGGAGACTACAGGCCAAGAAATTCTCGTATACTGTGCATGTTTGAAGCTGTGAAGAGTATCAAACAGCGTCAACCCTCAAGTTCATCGCCCTGTCGAATGAATTGACATATAAGTGCTAATTTACGCGCAATGAAGTGTGGGCAAGGGGAGGAGGTAGGGGTAGGAGGCTGTGGGGGAGGCTGAGCCATACATTGTCGAGATTGTCTTCTAATAAGTCTCTACTTTGCATAGTCAACGCAACTTGTATTAAAGTAGACGACTTATAAAGACAGCCTTACGGGATTCAAAAGGCCCATTTAAACAGAACGAACTACTTTCAAGAATTTCGAACAAACAACACGCTCTTGCTTTTCCCAGTTTGAGCGCCCCAGGCGTTAATTTATGCCCCATCGGACGTGGAAATGGCACCCACTTCCTCTTCCCATTCTCCCTCCCCGTCCCGTCTTGAGTGAGGTATGCCGAAGCAGAAGGATTCTTTGCGTTCCCCTAACCTCCGTTTAAACGATTTCCCTTTCTTCGCAAAAAGCATCCCTATAACCTTTTCCTTCACCTCCTTCCCCCTCCCCTTCCCTCTCCCCTTCCCGCTTCAACAAAAGTCGCAGAGCTCGTTCGTCGTAATTTTGTTGCGCTAGGTTTTGTGCTTTCTTCAGTGGTTTACTATGTGTCATGATAAAGTAAAAGTGTCGAGATGATTTCTTAGAAAAAACTATCATTATTCATCGAAGAACTTGTCGAGTCGGGCTATTAATTACGAATGCATCATGCACCTACACATTTATTTAAGAAAAAAAGGATTAGCTAATTTCAGTCGCTTGGAAACGGAGCATAAGTGCGAATAGTGGAAGTGTTTGGTGATCCCTTCTCATCTGGTAAGCAGTAATTTTTGCACAAAATAGTAAATTGAATTTTACAGTTGGCCATCATCCGTTGCGCGAAAGGATGTGAGAATAAACAACCCCTCAACAGTGTCCAAAAAGTAGGGGTTACACTTATCGCCTCCATCACCCCTTCCCCCCACCCCCCCATTTATGGAACTTATACTATTTCCGATTAAGGTTTCAATTGCGAAAGCATACCACCACAACTGCAAATTCTATTTCCAAAATCTTCCCTTCGATGACAGGCACACAACGGGTCGCCGTTAGCATGCACTGATATTAAAATTACTGTCGGAATTAAATGAATCGTATAAATGCTCAGTGCATTTAAACGTGACCAACCTCCATACCACTTTAAAAATGGAAAAGTGTAAAGATCACAGCGCAGGGTTCGGGCTACATCTTTGAACGGCCAATATAAACCTAGCGCAATACGTGGGCAAGGGAAAAACATTGGAATGTTTAACAATGTTTTTTTTAAAATCCGGGTAGCAGTTGCATTGTAGCGTGCATTGCTGTTCTATCGGAAATTACATGTTACGAAATACGTTTTGGCTGCGTGGTTTCTATTCGAATGAATGAGTGTTGGTGTACTTGTCTGTTTGAGTGTTTTTGTGCGTGTCTGTTTGAGTGTTGGTGTGCGTGTCCGTCTGAGTGTTGGTATGCGTGTCTGTATATACGTAATAAATTCTTTCATAAACGATGAGCGTGCAGAATGAGTCTTTGCGCCATAAGCAACATTTTATTGCTTTGGCGTGCGCAGTCTGAATCAGCAGGTTTACGGAAACTTCGATGGGTTAATGCTTGGTGCAGTCACACTGACGGAAACAAGATGTTCGGATTTCAGCCTAAGTTGAGCAGTGGCTGAAGAAGGAAAGCCAATCGCAAGCGGGTGCAAAATGCTACTTTCTCGAAGTGATTTGGTCATTTTTGTTGCTAGTGGCGAGCTGCTTTGTTTGAATGGAGCGAGGATGGTGGAAGAGGGGAGGCGGCGGAAAGGAGAGGGAAAGGGAAGAAACCATGCTTAGAAACCAAATTATTGCCTCGAGGAAATGCTTCATGTGTCCACCTTTTTTCTTTCCATAAGTTTTTGCAATGTTACTCCCGGCAAAAGTTATCGTGGGAACTGAAGGCGCGCATTCATTTGAAAGCATGCTTGAAGCTGCTGAAATTCGGACCAGATTAGCATTATAGCTGTTAGGCTTGCTAAAATTAATTCCAAATTCATTCATCAATGCTTCAATCAGTGTTGAACATTTCTGCTAAAAGCTTGCTTAAGTGAGTTTTTGCTTAAGTAGAATGATCACTGTTAGTATCAGTTGAGCTAATTACAGCTGTGTAGATTTACAATCAGTACGTGACATAATATTTAGTCGCTTGCGGCACAGGAAGAAGAAAAAGACTCAATGTCAATAGAAAACATGATAAGCGCAGATATCGTCCTGCTCAGAAAGAAGTACTTGAGCTGCAAATGTAAAGTATAGAATTTTAGCGCAGAATACTTTAACGGATGGAGTTATGCGATCATAGAGATTGCCGAATGATGTCATCTTTTGAGCCTGATTCACAACAGGCAAGTTGTCATTGTATGCGAAAAATAGTTTACTTATGAATGCAGTGATGGAACCGAGCACATGAAATCAGCATAAAAAGTTTGTCTTAGGCAACTCATTTCTTTTAAAATGTATCACGTATTTTTCCACGCATTGCTGTGCTCATCATTATATTTCCAAGTACACCCATGGAAGTTGTGCTGTTCACAGACTTTCTGGTGGAGGTGCTCGGTGGCTCAGCATCAATATCGAAGTGGACCTTTTTTTTCAGTCATTGTCTTATGAATGCTTTTCATTATGGAAGCTTGCATTCCCGAAGATAGCGAGAGACAACGGGCGAGAGGCCATTTTTATTTCTAGCATGCCGAGGAATGTTCGCAAGAGAAGCTTCGTTCGTGAGAAAGCAGCGTTTCTGTCGTAAATAGATGCTGAGCGTTAAGAATATGCCCTCTAGTTTGCCTGTGGTTAGAAAGTGGATGTATACAACAGGATTACGTGGGAGCACCGATCCGGAATCCCTGTCTTATTTTTTGTGTGCTCATTCCAGTCCAACTTTAGAATTCCTAAGAGCGAGCACTAAGCTTTACCCACTCTAGATTTCTTTCAACTCCACTTACAGAACCCATTACTTCTGCGGCTTTTTAAAGTTCAGTTCGGGCTATTGAAAAGCTTGTTTTTGGATGCAGCCCCGCTTGGTCCACAGCCGTTTGCCTAAATCACAGTAGAATACAAAATTGTTGCTTTCCCATGCGATGCTTAATATTCTCATTTACGTAACGGTAACGGTCACTGTTGCCGTTTTTACCCATTGTGATCCGATTCTGAGAAGAAACCACTATTTTTCGGGATCAGCTTTTGCTAAGTGCAGGTCGTTATATATCATAAAACGCTGCTTATGTATTTCGGGACAGGGCTCTCCGAAAATTTAAAGACACATGTTTAATCGGAGAGGAACTCAGAAATTTTGAAGGGAAGTGGTAAAGATGGAGATTTTAGATAGTATCTGAATCCAACTCCAACTTTACACGTTTTTCAAGAAAATGAGGAGACTACAGGCCAAGAAATTCTCGTATACTGTGCATGTTTGAAGCTGTGAAGAGTATCAAACAGCGTCAACCCTCAAGTTCATCGCCCTGTCGAATGAATTGACATATAAGTGCTAATTTACGCGCAATGAAGTGTGGGCAAGGGGAGGAGGTAGGGGTAGGAGGCTGTGGGGGAGGCTGAGCCATACATTGTCGAGATTGTCTTCTAATAAGTCTCTACTTTGCATAGTCAACGCAACTTGTATTAAAGTAGACGACTTATAAAGACAGCCTTACGGGATTCAAAAGGCCCATTTAAACAGAACGAACTACTTTCAAGAATTTCGAACAAACAACACGCTCTTGCTTTTCCCAGTTTGAGCGCCCCAGGCGTTAATTTATGCCCCATCGGACGTGGAAATGGCACCCACTTCCTCTTCCCATTCTCCCTCCCCGTCCCGTCTTGAGTGAGGTATGCCGAAGCAGAAGGATTCTTTGCGTTCCCCTGACCTCCGTTTAAACGATTTCCCTTTCTTCGCAAAAAGCATCCCTATAACCTTTTCCTTCACCTCCTTCCCCCTCCCCTTCCCTCTCCCCTTCCCGCTTCAACAAAAGTCGCAGAGCTCGTTCGTCGTAATTTTGTTGCGCTAGGTTTTGTGCTTTCTTCAGTGGTTTACTATGTGTCATGATAAAGTAAAAGTGTCGAGATGATTTCTTAGAAAAAACTATCATTATTCATCGAAGAACTTGTCGAGTCGGGCTATTAATTACGAATGCATCATGCACCTACACATTTATTTAAGAAAAAAAGGATTAGCTAATTTCAGTCGCTTGGAAACGGAGCATAAGTGCGAATAGTGGAAGTGTTTGGTGATCCCTTCTCATCTGGTAAGCAGTAATTTTTGCACAAAATAGTAAATTGAATTTTACAGTTGGCCATCATCCGTTGCGCGAAAGGATGTGAGAATAAACAACCCCTCAACAGTGTCCAAAAAGTAGGGGTTACACTTATCGCCTCCATCACCCCTTCCCCCCCCCCCCCCCCCTATGTCTCACCTTTAGTCAAAACCGTCACTTTCATGCAGTCCTGATGGAGTGTTACTTTTTAACATTTAAATGTTTCACATAAACACAGCTCCTCTGCTTTTGAGTAGCTGTGTGACAGCTTTTGCAAAATTTTCATTCTCGTTCGCGTTCTCTTCGAGGATGCACGTAGGGGCTATGGCATTGGTTTCCAGTTTGTACTGGATGGATCAGATATGTAGGATCTAAAGGCTAAAAGACCCCAAGATCCTGCGTGAGAAGTTTTTTGAATATCTAACCAAACATTCTGGAAAAAACAGACGAGTCTAAAGTTTGAAGGGAGAGCGAGATACGTGTGAGGCCTGAAAACATTGCAGAAGTGAAAAAGTTCATCCTTATATTTGCACATTAAACAGATTCTGCAACAGAAGTGCAACGCGAGTGATGAACTCGCGAAACTTGTTTACTTCGAAAGTCAGCAATGTTTAATTATTCAAAAATGACGCATAAGAGAAAAATTTAATTATCACTTCCGTCTACTTCACTATTCGTACTTTGAACAAAGTCACCTCCTCTTCCTTAGTGAATATCCCACCGTTGCTTAACTTTGACACTTCAACCAAGCTAGTCGTTCTTTGAAATTGGTTACTCGTTTTTTCCTATGTTTTTTTTTGCTTATCCTCATTCTTACCTGGAGCTTGACGGTGTTTTATATTCGGAACTATGCCTCCTTCGTTATAAGCTTAATTGATTTAGCACACACATGAACAGATTGCAAACTTCTCATTGAAGCCATTTACGTGAAATTCGAAGCAGTGAACACGAAGGTTTCGAGATTTCTTTATATTATTTTTTTGAATGACATTTCGAAGAACCATCAAAATCAACGCATCTCTTTGTTCTTGTTTTTCTTCTACCGTCTGCCTGTGAAATTTATCAATAGTAAATCGTACCATACAATGAAAAGGAATTTCGTTTGTTTAAAAAAAGCAACAAATAGATATTCGTCGAAAGATAACGTAAACCATCTGCTCAGTCGCCCAATCCCTTCAACGAGCAAGCAAACAATATACACAACTTCTCAACGATTACGAACAATACCACTAGCTATAGTTGAAAATTTCAAGTTGAAAAATAAATGCTTTTTTCCTTTTTATATTTTTTCTTCAGTTTTACCAGTTTTTTTTTCAGATTGCGCCAAACCTTGAATAGATTGTCCTTGATGCTTTACTGAGTGTGGTTTTTTTATTCAGGCGTGCAACAACCATAAAGTTGGTCCGAATATCTTGACCACATTTGTATTTTGTCGGACATAATGGCCTAAAAGCGTTAGTTTGCGACTGTTTGGCTAGATAAGCTATGATCAAATAATAGTAAGTAAACAAATGGACTAAATAAGAAAGAACGGAGCAGCTGTGAAACACATGAGAAACGCCACCGAGGAAATATAACGAAAAAGCTTTGTATTTAAAAAAAAAAAGAAGGAATATAGTCCCAAAACGGCAGAGTTAAAAAAAGCAAAATTATGCACAAAAAAACGATGAGAACAAATCGTAAGGAAAGAAGCTTTTAAGGAAAAGCATTCTGCATCAACCGTTCACTCGCAAAAGACGACAACGAATGAGAGATGCCTTGTCGATCTTGTCGAATACTGTTCCACGTCAGCGTGCTTCAGTATTGACACTCATTTGCACGTTAAGGTAGTTGTGCGTTTCAGTAACGTACTTAGAAATATGATGGTGTTCTTAGGACTATTATGGCAAGAGTTCAGTCATGAGTGCGCTCATGATCACATCGATCAGCTGCATCAATTTGATTTTCGTATATATACACCAAAGATATTCACTATGTAAGACGCCGTCTGACTCGCCACTAAAATAGTAACTGTTGTCATCTTAAAGACATCATAGTGCATTGAAATGAATACTATATTGGTGAAGCATGTCGATGATAGTTCACAATCATCTTCATGAGAGCACGCTCTTGCCATAGAAACCTTTCTGGCGCCATTGCACATCAACAGTTCGCCAGCTAAGCATTTTATTCAAGGACACAATGAAGCACATCAAGCACATTTTTGGCAATGTCTATGCCAAAAATGAATTGCCATACAATGTAAGTCAAGGTGACAGCTGAGGTAAATGACCGGGGAAGTTGATGAGAGTCTGTGACATTCATCGTCTACAGCAAGAATGAACAGTCGTTCTGAAATGCTTTTTCTCATGAACTCTTTTCATCCGATTTTGGGGCGATTACTTATTGCAGCGTGACTGCCGAATAATTTTTGTGCCATTTTTATGGAATGGTCTTCCGTTTCTATTCCTTGATCGCGCTTTCTATTTGTTTCGCAACGGTTTTGCTTTTCCGAAGTATTTATTGCGCTTTCTTTTATGGTTGCCAACAATGGCTGCGCGTAGGAGCGATCATCAAGCAACCGTGAAAAAAAGAAACAGTTACTGTATGCATTAAAAGATACTGTTTGAGGATGCTGGATCACTAGGAGTCAGCACGCTTCCGGGCTCGTATAGAATCCTGCTGCTCACCTAATCTCTGCAAACTGTATCACGGTTGCTTGCGATTGTTCTACGAATGTTTGCCGGCAATTTCTGAAGAGTATTTGGGGTTCGACTCACAGACTTCTTTCTTATTAGTATCAGAGTAAAAGTTAGACAAGTTTGGAGCGTGTAGAGGTTGCAAATCTTTGCTAACTTGGCATCGTTATGAGATTGTTTCTTGAATTTGGATGAGCCTTCTTCGGAAATATAGCAAGCACGTCCACCTTGTCGAACTTTTATCAATCCGGTCCCTCAAGGGTTAATTGCAACCTGAACGTTACGTACAGATAAGCTGAGGCCCGTCTGAAAAAACTTTTCCAACGAGATTTGTGCTGTTTTCTATATTCGCTGAACCAGCAATAGATCGTTGTGTTTAAATTTTTGGGGTTAGCTTACATCAGGCTAAGCTTGGAAAGCTATCGTTATGAGTAATGAATAAGTAATATGAGTAATGAACGTGATGCGTGTAAAAGCGAAGAGTTTCGAGTTGCATAGTTAAAATTAGCGCACTACTACATGATTTAATGATGTTTCTTTAAAGCAAGTAATAGTACGCTAATTTTTAATGACACATTTTGTAGGTGAGGTGCTTAGAACGCATAGATGCTCAGTATAGATTTAAGTAACATTTCAGAGGGATCACATTAAAAAATGTGCAACGGTCGAAGCATTCTTGTTGCAATATGCCCTTAACATGTTGCTCGTAATTCTTATAATAAATGCTGAACTTTCCATCGAAAGTTGCACTTTCAGAGTTATCGTCATTTTACGATGTGCTTTAATTTTTTTTTCATCATTGCAAAAATTTGTGTTGCCAAAATTCGTGTTGCCAAAATTCGTGTTGCCAAAATTTGGGTTGCCAAATTCGTGTTGCCAAAATTCGTCAAAATCCTATACCGTCATTTTTGTGAGGCAATATGATTTCATTTACATTGAAATATGACATCCGCTTAGTGCGATGATACATTCGAGGTTGTTCGACAAATTTCTGCAATATATTTTCCAGTTGCGTTATGGAGAAAAACGGGTGAAGTGTGACTTTTATGGTAGTATATTCCTTATACTAGCTTACTTTTATGAAAATCTTTGAATTTCTTGCTGAAATTTTGCCTTCCGAAAGTTCGAGTCTCAAATACCATCAAACGTCGCCTCCAGCTGAGGCCATTTGATAACTACTAAATACAGGCTCGGTCGGGTCGAACTTGACGCAAAGATGGCTGATATTAGCGTAGCACATACGGCCGGTATTTTGCCAGAAGTTTGAGACGCTAGATGATCATAGCAAAATGACCCTTTTTTGTATCGCTCGCAAGCAAGATTGAGCACTTTTGGCACTATGTGATATGTACCTCGTACTGGTGGGATTTTTTGGTCTGAAGGGTTATTGTTGATAAGGCTTGTAGCTTTTAGCCTTGCTGTAAATGGGATTTAATATTTCTATCGCGCACTGCAGCAGTTGAACCGTAATAAAAGACCGACATTTTGCATCTTGCGTGCAATAAGAGAGAAGGGGCAGTTGTTTAAAGTGAAAATGACTTGAAGAAATACCGGGAGGTAGGATAACAAGATGTTTGATGCGCCTTCAAAGGCAACGGGATATGCGGTATACGCATAGGCCATAAACTACTGCGATTTGCTGCTGCAGCGAATTTTATTTTTCTCGGTAAATAATCACCAAGAAAATATAACGCTCTGATAGACAATGAAAGGAGTAGTATAGGCGAGGATGATGGGGATGGATGCTAAGAAAAGGGAAGCGCTCTTTTGCTCCTCTCCCCTTCTTCGCATCGTTCCTTCCGATTACCACTGATTTAATCCGTCCCTATACCCATAGTCCAGATGGTGTTTAGCAAGAATCAAGCCGTCACATTGAGGCTGTGTCCTGTCCAAACCTCTTTCCTAAACGGGGCAAAATCTAAATTACCGGCCCTTTAACACTGTTCACTCTCTACATAAAGATTGCAAATTACACTGCAAGCAGCATATAGCAATTTGTAGCAATGCTTGTCGCTTCGATTGGCCCCTTAGAGTGCTAAGCATTTCGGCAAAGGTTCCTATAAAATGTGGATACATTAAAAATGCCATAGTGATGAAAGATTTTTCAACATATACTGCAGCAAAGATGGCTGATATTAACATAGCACATACGGCCGGTATTTTGCCAGAAGCCAGATTCATTTTGCCAGATTCACCCTAATTAATAATTTGATTGCTTCTGAAAACAGTTACGCACTTATTTTTATAATTACCGACAATTTCCAGTAGCGTTAGCTACGGCTGTAAGTTTTTAGGAGGGTTTGGAAAAAAAATCAGTTTTTTGTGATTGGTAAAGCTTTTTCAACTTTGTTGCTCGCGGCTTTAGTGATACGCTTCTTGAACGCCTCTTAATTGCTATACATAGGTGATGTGATGTCCACCTATACCATATGAAAAACACTTATCTATCCGCTTTCCAGTTTGCGTTTGCATTTCGACTTCATCTCGGGCAGCATACCGCCTGCCTTCGTGTTACTCATTCCTGACCATATTAGGTTGTTATCATCAAAACCGTTAACTGCCCTCATCCGTTCATCATTGTGCCAGAGATTAACAATTTTTCTGTCATACGGATTACCTGCTTCTCTGACCACTTTACCTAATTCTCAGCTCAGGTGAATTATGCAATTGAACATGCAAAAGGACCTAAAAAAAATACATGCAATTTCCGAAGACGCATTGTTCTTAAATGTTTGCGGCTGAAAACACATGAATGCAATAGATTAAGAACGGTGATACATCTTCTTAGCGTGTATAACATTCTTCACTATTGCCGTCCACATATCTCATAACCGTTCACCATGTTAAATGTGTTTTCCGGAAAAAAAAAATTGTTTTCTGCGAACTTACTATGAAATCGTCGTTGAGGAGCCTAATATGGCTTCACTAGAGAACGTTTATGACGATTTGCACCATATTAATTTCACGGAAACGAGTTGTTGCAATCCTCTTGTGAAGGTGTTTCTGATTAGAGCCTTTTTTGAGGGTTCGAACTTCTATCCAAATTCTTTCTTTCCTTGTGAATATACCATACCAATTGCTTATTCACAAACGCTCTAAACTTTGCCATATTGGCTTCAGCGAAACAAATGTTCGAATGTTGTTGAGACATGGAAATTCAAAATTACGAAAATCTCGATTTCTTTTTGCGATCGCCATCTTGACTCTTCGGTCAATAAATTAGTTAAAGGAAGAAACGTTAGTGCTAATCGAGTCTTCAGCGATCAATGAAGTGTTTATTTTCCGGATCTGATTCGCACCACATATGTAAGCTTTGACAACAGTACGCAGTCGCTTCAACTTTCTATTGTGCATTCATCGATGATTGTAACGCTTTCTGAGAATGTTTTTTTTTTTAGGGCTGCTATGAATGATGTGCAAACTTCTTGGTAACAATTGCTATAAATATTGAGTGGAATATAAATCAGATCATAAGTTTCACGATGTCAAAACTGAGGCGAAAAACATTACAATTTGACGATTGTTCTTTTAATATCAAAATGATGTCATCTATAATGTCTCTTCGTTGATTAGTTAGTGATCGTTTTACCGCTTTATTAATGCTGTTATGAAGTATTTCTATGTGATTAACACCATAGCCATTCAGTTTCTATTTCGAATAATTAAAATTTCATTTTATCCGTTCCATAGTCGTTTCTACGTATGAAAAATTGAAAGCAAATATTTTAGGGTTCTTTTGTTTAAACAAAAGTGACCTTAGCTTATTGCGAGTCAAAAAAATGTAATCAGTTTTCCGCTATCACATCTGAAGAAATACTTTACAGTCTTATCCAATCAGATAAATGAGAGCACACAAAAAAAATACATCAAATACAACTTGATAGATTTACTATTGTTAGAAGATAAAGAAATCTCAAACCTGAACAATGGCTTTGTTTGATTATTGATTGGCTTTGTTTGATTATTGATTGGCTTTGTTTGATTATTGATTGGCTTTGTTTGATTATTGATTGGCTTTGTTTGATTATTGATTGGCTTTGTTTGATTATTGATTGGCTTTGTTTGTACATCAAATACAACTTGATAGATTTACTGTTATTAGAAGATAAAGAAATCTCAAACCTGAACAGTGGCTTTGTTTGATTATTGATTGGCTTTGTTTGATTATTGATTGGCTTTGTTTGATTATTGATAGATCCAAACGATCTGCTGCAATAGGATCGTTTGAGAACCATTCTCATTCCTGAAGACGTGTTTCATGGTATCGTGCACGAATATCCTGCGCATCGAATTCATAACTAGTTTAAGCGCACCGAATCTAATTACCTTGACTATTACACTTGGGATCTTTTTTGCAAATGTGCAATTTCCATATTCTCTAGCATGCCTTCCCTCGTACTCCTTCATCTTCGAACTAACAATAAGTATTGTTCGAGTTGCTACCGTAGTCTGCTCAGCTGCGAAAAATTTTAGGGAGTCTTCAAAATGGGTATGCGTTATAGCAATCCACAACAACCGCTTCCTGAAAGGAGGTATCATATTTCGCCATCGTTCAAAAAGAGTATGTTTTAATCGTGCTTACTTCTTTTTTTTAACTCACTTGTTCACCAGTTTTCGTATAAATTTTCATTAATAGTTTTGATACTGACAAAAGTTTTCAAAAATGGAAACGAGTAATGATGCGATACGCTGATATTGTGGTATGTGTTTTCGTTGACGAAGTTTTCGAGCATTACGAAAGCATACCACTCATGATGTTATGGGGTTAAAGCAGCGATTGCAGAAAACTAGTGAAATGATGTGTCAAAGATTTTTAACTTTTTCAACTTAAACTACAATTTGCAATAACACTGACTTACATATAAAAAATCTACTGTTTTCTCAATCGGCAATTTTTTTTTCAGCTAAAAGAATGACAGCATTAAAGAACGTGAAAGATAATGGCTCATCCTCTAACAGGTCAGTATTAAATGTATGAAAGTAGTCTTCCTCTGAATAAGTTGCTTAAAGTTTTATGTCAACTACGTATTGCTATGTATGTGCAACTTTTGATTTCAAATCCGCATGGTCAAAAATGAAAACTTGTGAAGATTTCAACGGATTCTAGTATAAAACCACAAGATTTCTGAAATACCCTTCGTCTTTACTTTTCTTCAAGATGCTATGAGTACCACTTACGCTGCTCTTGGGCTACCTCATTTACTTGAATTCTAAGCCAGTAAGCTCTCGTCAGTTGCTTTTCATCTTATATATGAACTGTCCTCTTTGCTTGCGTATGGCAGATTACGATTGGCCAGAATCAGCGATTTTGTGCGCTCCGGCGAAGGATATGTTCGTGCGATTGTGCCATACACCTCCCATAATCAAAAACAATTACGGTCAGCTCGCCTTACATTTAAATCACCCGCTGTACTTTAAATCCTGGCGTTCGAACTGTGCGATTCTTACGTCTCGTATGCATATGAGCAACACGCTATGCAAGGCATTATTACTGAGTCAGCCGTCGCGGAATCTTTTTCTTCTGATTGGGCATTTATACCTCCCAGCTTTAGGAAGTTCAGCAACATAAGATAAGTACTGTGTGGCTCATTGACTTGCGGCAGCATCATAGCATCGGCTCGTCTGAGCGCGATACGGGTACGAGAGGACTCGGCTGCGTGCGCGTCACTCGTAGCAATATGTTTTAAAACACGAAGTGAACGGTAGATTGGTAAGAATCGAATGCTCTGAAATCCACGGTTCTGTTCAGTCAAAGTCACTTTTAAATGACATACAAATTTGGAGGACAAACGTTGCGTTGAAGAGCAACACAGAGAGGAACGAAATACCGCCGGTCTCAGTTGAAAGTAGCGCCTCGCAATTGGCTTCTTCGCCGAGTGAACGAATCGAACAATTGACAGAACAATTTGCATCATTGTCAACAAGTTGTCTTGCTAATATTACGGACACTTCACGACGATCGAAGCAACTGCTCACTAAACGCCAGTGTTTTCTTGTAAAAAACAGTTGGAGGAAAGCACAAAAAGTAGGCATTTTCGTCATTTAAATATGCAATAAAATGGAATACGAAACAGCCAATGAGCTGCCAGCAACCAGTTACACTAGTTACACGACCGTGTCACTTTTTAAATCGAATACTGTGGTACCCTTTCCACCCAAAAAAAATGGTTTCAATACTCTACTGTATCACACATTAAAAAATACACAAGCGTGGATACATTTCGCGGTTTCTTTTCGTTACGAATTATATACCAACACTCGCGATTTCTTTTTACGGAAATGACGCACAGATATTTCTTCTTACGAGCGAAATATAGTTTTCAGTATCTTCCAACTCATGAAGAAAATGGAATTTCTGAAGTGATCCGTTTGTTCTCATCGTTGCCATTACTAGCACTAATACACATAGCACAACATAATATGTGTAATGACGGAGAGCATCATACGCATTACTATGGAATGTGTTTGTGGCAAAAGTTGAATATCATTAAAGTGAATGAGACAAAACTTTCTACCATTATCCAATAATTCAATTTTGCTGAAATTACGCAGTTTTGACTGTGAATAGCTGTCATTATATCGAAATTTCCGTCGCTTTTACTCGCACTCAATCGAATGTACTCTTTACTCGCTTCTGCGAAAGTGAGTTAATTTTATTTGTTTATTCTATTGCTTTTTTTAAAGCTTATAATCATTTTTTAATATAATTGGCATTCGGTAAAATAGGCAACACAATTTGCACAACATTATTGAAGTACGCACTACGAATATTTGCAAGGTACTGGCACAGTTCGAATGACTTTCGCAAAATGACCTTTGGAGAGATATTTGTAGGCAAAATGTTGCATTTTCAGGTGTACGTGGTGCGTGCTTGAGACGCCAGGGAGGTTTTCTGCCTCTAATGATGATTTCCAATAGAATTTTCATAGCTTAGTGCAATGTTACAGATAAGCCTAGGGTATTTTTGGCGTACCTCACAATCGTTTTACGGAATTTTATTTGTTTATTCTATTGCTTTTTTTAAAGCTTATAATCATTTTTTAATATAATTGGCATCGATAAAATAGGCAACATAATTTGCACAACATTATTGAAGTACGCACTACGAATATTTGCAAGGTACTGGCACAGTTCGAATGACTTTCGCAAAATGACCTTTGGAGAGATATTTGTAGGCAAAATGTTGCATTTTCAGGTGTACGTGGTGCGTGCTTGAGACGCCAGGGAGGTTTTCTGCCTCTAATGATGATTTCCAATAGAATTTTCATAGCTTAGTGCAATGTTACAGATAAGCCTAGGGTATTTTTGGCGTACCTCACAATCGTTTTACGGAGAATGAACCTGTGGTTGAAGGGGTAATGTTTTAATGGAAATGACGTGAACATGAAGCGGAGAGAGCGAAAAAGCTAGATTAGGACGATTTTGAATCGGAAGTTGTTTGAAATGAGTGAAGCAAGATGTGCGCTTGTTCGCTTTTCGAAGCACATTAGAGGCAAAACATTTGCAAAGTTAAAGTTTCAAAAAGAGCGAAAACACCACAAATAATGGTCACTTTAATCAGTGTTCTTTTATGTTCTTAGTTTTCTGGTATCATCGGTTTGTGTCAATAGCGTACTTGCCGAGTGCAAGCGTTTACACAAAATTTGCGGCCGAATGCAAACTTTGCATCCATTTTCTCGACGCTGTTACTGAGTGGAACGGTGGCTATACGATCAAGCTCCGCTCATTGTGTTTCCCGTTGCCAAAAACTCTCCACTACGAAGAACCCACTTCGATGACTATTTTTGTCAAGGCGAACATAAAACCATGATCGTACTTTGGTCATTGAGCAGCCTTTTGGTAGATCATCCACGAAAATGAATTGTTAAATTTATTTGCACCTATGTGGTGACGGGAGTAAAAGAAATTTTCTGAGTGGAGCACCAGAGGGTTTTTCTTATGTCGCATAAACCGATCGGAGGTCCCAACGCATCGTTATCAAACATCTTTCATTTTCTTATTTTTCAAAAATTCTACACCTGGTGTTTTCTAATTTGAACAAAATCTGACATCATATAATTTTATTTCATTCCAGTCAGGGGCTGAGCACGCCGGCTCAAAGATGTTTCTGAAAGTACTTTTGGCGCAACCAGATGTGAAGGCGGTATTCGGTTTACAGAAGATCCCACAAGGACGTATCAAGTATGATCCACGATTCCGACAGCATGCTGTTGTCTTTTTAAAAACCTTCGACTACATCATCAAGAATCTTAGCCACATCGAGAAGCTCGAGCAACATTTCCAGGTCTGCTTGTCTAATTGAAATATTACGTGTTTGAAATTCGTTTCTCACGAGTGCAAAACACAGTAAATAATACTTAAGCAACTTCAGTCTATGATGGAATGCATGATGACCTCTATGCTTTTTTCGTGCTCCACATGCACTTCACTCTATGGCTGGGCAAATGGGTAACAAGTGTCTTATAAATTCCATATGTTGTAAATGTCGCTGATTACCGCTAAACATCCGTGCAACTGATGAAACATTTTGAAGACGCTTGGAAGACGACATGCAGTTATGCAAGGAAGAGGGTTCATTCCGCAATATTGGGAAACTTTCGCTGAATGTATGACGCAGTCGGCAATCGAATGGGAAGGAGGGCTGCGCTGTCGCGAAACAATGAACGCCTGGAGATTACTGGTATCATTTATACTTTTGGTGAATTAATTTCAGTAAATGTGACAACGAACTTTTTCGGTTGTTTTTATCAGTAGTCTTTGACAGGTGCGGCTCGTTGACACTGCCTCGAAAACATAAGGCGATGGTGTTGCCCAAGACGACCGTATTCAGTGCATCATTAGTTCTGAGGTTGCTTTGCTTTTGTATGCATATCGATGTGATTCGAGCTCACTGAACATTCAAAGGTTTATTCATAAGCAAAACTGTCTCTGAAGTTGCAAATATTTTCGTGAAATTTTAGTGTGCCAGACGACTGGAAATTGGTTCGGACATTTAAATTTCATGCAGTTAATAAAGTTAGGAAATATCTCTATCGGACAGATTCATTTTCAATGTCAATAGACTTGCTCACATCGGATCGGTTTGAATACGCCAGTATTTCATTACAGCAGTAGTTCATTATGCGTATCAATCAATAGTAGCCTAATCAGCAGAGAACCAGCTTTAGTGAAATGTGCGAGTGGCAGAAGGAAGCCGATACGGATTGCTAAGGAAAGGGATTTGGGAGAGAGAGAATCGAAACAAATATATCTATTCTGTGACTCGAGTCAGTCAAATAGGATTTGATGCAACCAAATACCATTGAGCTTATTCACAAGGGACATAGTGAAAGAGAATGAGATCTGTCACTGAACCTATTCAGATCAAATGCGCTGAACTCGCTAACCGTTGACGCCACTGCAGAGTGGGTGATAATCGCATTGTTTTCAACACCATAAATACGATATAAATAGGTTGCTACCTCAGTATCAATCCTTTAAGGAAACTGTTATGTCTGGTGAATCTCAGCTTCCAGAAAATGCCAAAATTGGCCAATATGCAGATGATAACCCGAAAGCACTCAGCGAAGAACGCTGTCCATGAACTCTCCGAAATTTCTTTGGACAGAGGCATTTGCAAAGAGCCTAATCTGAAGTTATCCTAGATCAGCAAGATTTCTACGTACGACACCACTTTCTGATTAAGATCAAGATGAGGATGCGAATAATTTTATGGTGCCTCCTCTATGAGTCTTCTATGAAGATTTCAATCCTCTTTCAGAATTTTTCATCGTTCATAGCAAATTTTGATTCATTTTTCCTGCCACAGTTCGTTGCTTTTCCACTAAACGAAAGATGTACAGCTTATTCTGTGCAGTTATTTCGAACATCGCTTGTCGGTCGGTGCGTATAAAAATGCATTATCCCTTGTAAAGTGTCCGTATCCTGAGATTTCGTCATTCGACTGCTCTCAACTCTGAAAATAAGGTACTGCCTCGGGCATACATACTGCTTCCTTAGATAATGCTACTTCCAAATTTCCTTTCCAAAACCTGATCGGAATGTTCCAATTATACATGCAGAAGAAATATCTCAAGCTAGCTGATCCAAGAATTCGTTCATGTTTCATCGATATTTTCGAAACTCTCAAAAAATATAATGTATGATGCTTTTCATGACTTGGCACATACAGCGGAACCCTATAGCCCTTCCCTCACCCAACCCTCATTCGAATTAGCCTTCAAGACAACTTCTGGAGTTTTTACAAGGTACTTTTTTTAAGGTTTCATTCGTAATCAGACATATGAGGTATGGTTTCGATCAGGAGAAGTTATCAAGACGCCCACGCACCAGTAGTACCTTATCCGAGCCGCTTAGCAGACCGCTCGGTTCCGATTTCAACGATCCTCTCCAATGTTACCGTACCCATTATCAAAAGAAGAAGTATTCGCCCACAAGCATCGACAACTGTAACTTGACAATGAAATTTTGTCTGCTTTGTGATGCTAAGCGTATTTCTTAATTGAATTTTTCGTATTTAATGTGAACATTCATAAAAATTTTTTTCTTTAAAATAAAACAAACATTTTTTGCATTAAAAAATATCATCTATTCGCTCAATCTTTTTGTGCATTCATTGTATTAATAGTTATGATCTTTATAAAGATGACCTCTACTTTTTATCGTTTTGTGAACGATGGAAATAATGAGGTGTAAACTGGGCTAACCAGTCTTCGATATTAACCTATAAAACAAGGACAAAAAGTATTCTTTACATACAAGCAAACGAGAGCACCACAGCTGATCAGCAAACATTGTGTGTGTTCATATTGAATTTAAAATTTGTGAGAAAAAAAAAAGAAGTCAGAAAATAATGACATGCAACGGATCAAACCAGCAACGATTGCCAGTAAAAGAAACCAAGCACGAGAGCATCTTTTAGCTAGTGAATACGATGAATGCTCTTCCAAATGCAAATCACTCAACAATAGGGAATGTAAAACCTCTACAGACAGGGTGTCATACTGAAAAGCATCTATATGCATAATAGGGCATACTTAATAGGAATGCTCCGAGCGGAAGAAACATTCGAGAAGGATTGAATTGCGCCTCCAGGAAACGAGAAACCGAAGCAAAGAATGTTTTCCCTTACCATCACCAAAAATGGGGGAATGGGATTGCTCGGTATGGAAACAGGGGTAAACGAAATGCGCTTCGAAGTCGCCACTTACTGAAAATTAAATGGACGCAATGTTCACTTAACTTCGTTAAAATATATTAAAAATTTTGAATTGGTCTGCGATGTTTTTTCCCAAAAATTTCGCTTGTCCACCCTGGTCAAGATCTTCTTTAATTGCCTGCACTGAATCAACTTAGTATATAAATGAGAATATAAGTTGACGAATTTATAATGCTTTGTCTAGCTAAATTTTTGAACGCCACATTAAGGTACCATTTAGAAATGAACTCCCTGACGCACTGATTACGGTGTCTTTCACATGTAATTAACTATAAACGGCTTTTCAGAATTAATGACATTTGACGACTTTAGGCAACACAATTAATCCTATTTGAAAACAAAATGACGTCATAAAAGCGAAATTTCAGCGAATGTAATCGACTAAAAAAGTGGAAAGATTGACTTCAAAATGTGCCGTACGATTTTCAAAATGAAACAGTATCAGAAGGCTTCATAATGCATCACGATTCATTAACGGGGAAATTCGGTACGAACTAAAATGGACCCAAAACAAAAAATAGGCACAATTCATAAATTTCTAAACGATTAGTGCCGTTGGAAATTCAGAATTTAATTTAGAATTTCAAACGACAATGATTTATATTTTTCCCTTCAAGTCATCACAAATTCTCTGCACAGTAAAATTTTCTAATAAATCTATGTTGAAATCGAATTGGCATTTCTCATTTCAAGTTTAATTCGAATGAAATCTTCAATGAAGCGACGTGTAAGGAAGGGATTTCCTTGTTGAAAGAGACATTCATGCATCGAAACATGCATAGATACGACGATTACGAAACACACGCATAAAAAAGATGATAAAATTATGTGATCTGCACAAATATTCATTTGTGCAGATCACATAATGCTAAATGCAGTAAACCATATGTCATACTACTTACAGTCTTCACTTCAGTTAGGAGGGATGGAAGAGTTCTCAAATCGATATCAAAAAAAGTTCAATTTTGAAGTAGATTGAATATCAAAATTGAATTGATGAGGTACGTATTTATAGAAGAATTTTCGAAAAAGAACTACTTCTTTTTCAAAGGATGGTAGTAGTCTTTTTAACTTCCGCACTCTTGAAGTTAATTAATGTTTTGTCATAGCATTCGGTGTCTGAAACCTAACTCCCATAGCGAATCGAAAGCGGTATATGCTTATTACATCTCTTCCTCCTGCAGCAAGTAGCACCACAATTAGCGTTTCATGGACAACATGAACTGTCAACTAAACGATATCGAAAAGATGGTACATACGTTATCGCGCAAAATAAAGCACTAACTGACTTCGAGAAATACAATTGTAAAAATTTAAATATATATATATATATATTTATATATATATTTAAATTTTTTTAGTTATTTTAACTGAAATGAAACAGGAATAAAAGTAGCCCACTGAATGGGAAAAGAAATTTGCAACAATGCACCACAAGGAACCAGCGATTGCGCAATGCAGTGAGAAAGCGCTAATGTGATGTCGTGTGTTGCATGTAATGTGGCGACTTCTGAGTTGGAAGTTTATGACTATAATACAGAGCGCGCCATACGATACCTCTCTCGATTGATGTTTCGATGCGATTATCACGCACCTATTATGTGATTCCCTAAATTCTAGGAGAAACATATGATGGAAGCCTTTAAGAAAAAGACGGAGAGAGGGAAGGGGCTACGGAAGAAAGGAAGAGAGGGCGGAAGTTTTGGCTTTCCCGCAAATGATATTTGGAACATTTCTCACTTTTCATCAGAGGACCTTGAGCACATTTACAGGTTTTTCATTCAGAATGACAGGCATCAGCTTACTCGTCAGGAGCTCCACACACTGTCAAATTCGCCTGTGACTCCCTTGTTTTCCTTTCTCATAGATGCTTTTTTTTTTTTAAATTCAATGGCGCATTACCATTAAATCAGTTGAGAATTTTGGAACACGGATTCGGGTGGTGTCAACATTAATTCCGTTGAACACATATCCACGGTGATATTTAAAGAAATGGACGTAAGCCAAGCTAGGAAAGTGAGATATTATAGTGAAAATGATTAGCTGATGTAAAAGCCACTAAGCATAAAATGTCACCCGGTAAAAGCGATACCAACGGTGTTAGCCACTGGTGGAGATTGCGCTAGTTGCAAATGTTGTTGCTCAAACTGCTGTAGTACTATAGGCCATTTACATTTATAGGCTGTACTGAATAAATGCGTTTTAGGAAAGGTGCGCTACTTGTACATGTCTATTGATCGGAGCTCTATCAGTCGTACACATTTTTAGCAAACTTTGAAGCCAGTGATCGATTTTGATAAGAGAAAGTAAAGGCAACTGGCAAGTGCGGTATAAGCATTGTGCTACTTTTGCAACTGGCTCCCATCATAGCACAGTCTCCCGTCATCTAGCTGCATGATTATCGATAGCAAGATTCACCAGTCCAAATCGATCATCTCACTTGTAAAGTCAGAGCGGCCCAGTTGTGCGCAGCTCAAATTAAAACCACAAATATGCCAGAAGATTTATTAACAACATTAACGATACACAAATCAACCCTTTGCTTTTGCACTCGGAGCACTCGGCTTAGGACTTTGATCCGGTTGCGGGCTATCTGTCGCCGCTGACGAACTAGGCTGAAAATGAGTTTGTATTAAGCGTAGTCCTCAATTCGAATCTTATCGTGCGCATCTTAACACCGGTGCTTCCAAACTCGGTCTTACCCCTCTTTCTAATCCACGCATCCTTTTCTTTCGTTATTTCTAATTTCTGTGTTCTCATCCCCGCCCCTTCCCTATGGCTGTTTGCAAGGCGAGCTATAGCAGCGTCGTGTTTATGCGCATACATAATTGTTTCTATTTGCCTGTCTATCCAGCAGCTTCAACCAGAGATAATAAAGTTCGGTTATAAAATCCGGTGACAATTTGTACCTTAATATCTCCTCGCGTCTCCAATTTCAATTCAAACGACCGACAGCCGAATAGGTTGTCGCCTTAAAAAATTCTTATTCGCTTGGCAATAACGATTTTGCATGCATCTCCGACCACTTGGGCTACGTATTCGAACGCTTCCGTCGAAGAACGAATCTCTATGAACTACTGGGTCAGACATAATTTAAGCCTTTATGATTTCTGCGCAGTTCATGAATCCGTGTGAATTGATATGAGTCGCCAAAGTGCATACCGGCTGAGGACTAGCTTTCCCTGCTGCACTGCCAGCCTGAAAATGAATTTGTCTTAAGCGTAATCTCCACGTATCATATCAGCACAAAACAGGCCCGTATTTGAAACTTAGCGCGTACCTCTTAATATCGCTGCTTCTATGGCCAATTTCTGCTTGCCTTCCTTTCTAAAACACAGGTTTCTTTCTTTCTTAACTTCTGCTTTCTATGCTGTCCTTCCCGACGCGCTTATTTGCAAACGGAGTTATGGCAATGTCATGTTCATGCGCATGCATACTCGTTTCCATTTGCCAGTTTATCCAGCAGCTTCAACCTGGGGTTTTAAAGATTGGTTATAAAATACGGTGACGATTTGTACCTTAGCATTTGTCACCTTTTGTACCCGATCTCATCTCAAGTAGTTGCCTACCGGATAGGTCATGTGCACAATTCGCTCCTTAGTGTCACACCCTCTGCCCAACTGAAGTCAAATGATCGGCCAACGGCTAGATTGTTTCCTTAAGAAATCATTATTCCTTTATGAATAAAGATTCTGGAGGCATCTTCAATCGGCTGCGTTGCTTATTCAAACGTTTCGGTCGAAGAAGAATAAATCTTTAGTAAAAGATTTCTACGAACTTTTGCGTTGGACATTATTTTAGTCTGTATGATTTCTGCGCATTTCATGAAACCGTCTGATTTCTTGTATGAGTCGCTAAAATGCATACCGGTTGCGGACTACTTGTTCCTCCTGCTGCACCAGCCTGAAAATGAATTTGCCTTAAGCGCAGTCTTCATCCCTCATATAACAACAAAACAAGTTTCTATTCGAAGCTTATCGCATGGCTCTTAGTATCTCTGCACCGACGGTTCTCTTCATGTTGCCTACACTTCTAAAACGTAGGTTTATTCTTTCATAGTTTATTCCTTCATATTCTTTGGTAAGTTTTGCTTTCTATGTTCTCCTCCCCCTCACAAGGCTACTTAAAAAGGGACTTATGGCTACGTTACATTTATGCGCATGCATACTTGTTTATATTTGCCTTTGTATCCAGCAGTTTCAACCTGAGATTATAAAGTTTGGAAAATCTGGTGACGATTTTTATCTTAGTAACACCTCCCATGCCCGATTTCAAGTCATGTACCGACCGCTGAATAGGCCTGTGCATAATCCGCATCTTGATGTTACCTCCTGTTTCTAATTTAAGTTAAACGGCCGACCAGGCGGTAGATTGTTTCGTTAAAAAATTCTTACTTCCTTAGCAATAAAGATTTCGCATGCATCTCCAACCACCTGGGTTGCGTATTCGAACGTTTCGGTCGAAGAACAACGAACTTTATAAAAGATTTTTATGAACTATTGCGTCGGACATTATTTTATCTTGTATGATTTCTGCGCATTTCATGAAACCGTCTGATTTCTTGTATGAGTCGCTAAAATGCATACCGGTTGCGGACTACTTGTTCCTCCTGCTGCACCAGCCTGAAAATGAATTTGCCTTAAGCGCAGTCTTCGTCCCTCACATCAGGACAAAAGAGTTTTTATTCTAAATTTTTCATGCGCCTCTGTATATCACTTCCTCCATGTATAGTTTGTTCTTGCCTCTCTTTCTAAAACATCGATTTTCCTCTTCGTCACTCCAGTTGTTACGCAGTCCTCCCCCTTTTCCCTTCCCCTCCCCTCACATCGTCCCCCATCTTTTTAGCGTTCTGGGAAAGCTGATATTTGCAAAGCGCATTATGGTAACGTCGTGTTTATATGTGTGCACGTATGGTTCTATCTGCATTTCCATCTAGCAGATCAATCTGTGATTATAAGGTTTGGTTATAAAATCTGGTGCACCGATGGTACCTTAGTATCACCTCCTGCGCCCAAGTTTAGGTCACCGACTGCCTCGTAGGTTATGTCTGTTTAAAGTAATAAAAATTTTGTATGCATCTTCAACCGGCTAGGTCGCATGTTCGTACGGTTGGAGCGAAGAACGGATGTTTCAGTGACGATTTTTATGAGCTGTTGGGTCGGACGTAATTCTGGCTTCCGTCATTTGCGAAGAATTTATGAAAAGCGGCTGATTCGATCGGTGAGTCTCCAAAGTGCATACCGGTTGCGAACTAGTTGTCCCAGATGCAGCACCAACCTGAAAATGAATTTGTCTTAAGGGTAATCGTCACGCATCATATCAGAACGAAACAGATTTTTATTCGAAACTTATCCCATGCCTCTTAGTATCAGTGCATCCATGGATAATTTCTTTTTGCCAACCTTTTTAAAACGTAAGCTTTTTATTTCATAACTTCTGCTCTCTATACTCTTATCCTCCCACAAGGTTATTTGCAATGAGGGTTGTGGCAACGTCATGTTTATGCGCATGCATAATTGTTTCTATTTGCCAGTCTATCCAGCAGCTTCAACCTGGGGTTATAAAGTTAGGTTATAAAATCTGGTGACAATTTGCATCTTAATATCTCCTCGAATTCCCAATTCTAAGTCGAACGACCGACCGCCAGATAGTCTGTTTCCTAAAAAAATTCTTATTCCTTTAGGAATAGAGATTTTGCATCCATCTTCAACCAGCTGGGTTGCGTATTCGAACGGTTGTACCGAAGAACGAATATTTAAGAGATTTTTTATGAGCTATTGGGTCGAACGTAATTCTAGCTTCCGTCATTTGCGAAGAATTTATGAAACCGGCTGATTTGATCGGTGAGTCTCCAAAGTGCATACCGGTTGTGGACCACTTGTCACCGCTGCAGCACCAACCTGTAAATGAATTTTTCTTAAGCGTAATCGTCACGCATCACATCACAACAAAACAATTTTTTATTCGAAACTCACCGCGTTCTTCTTAGTATCGATGGATCCATGGTTAATTTCTTCTTGTCTACCTTTCTAAAGCGTACGTTTCTTTTATTTCATAATTTCTGCTTTCCATGCTCTCATCCCTCAACGAGGTTATTTGCACTGAGGGTTATGGTAACGTCATGTTTATGCGCATGCATACTTGTTTCTGTTTGCCAATCTATCCAGCTGCTACAACCTGAGAATATAAAGTTTGGTTATCTGGTAACGATTTATACCTCAGTCTCACCTCCGTTACTCGATTTCAACTCATACAACCGACCGCCGGATAGGTCTTCTGCACAATTCGCATCTTAATGTCACCTCCTGTGTTCAGATAAAATCAAATTGCCGACCGCCGGATAGACTGTTTCCTTTAATAATTCCTATTCCTCTAGGAATAGAGATTTTGCATGCATCTTCAACAGACTGGGTTGCGTGTTCGAACGGCTGAACCGAAGAACGAATGTTTAAGAGACTTTACAATTTGTTACATTTCATTCCGCCGTCTAGCTGCGACGAAAAATGACCAAAACATTGCAGCTCATGACATCACTGCACAACCCATGCGATAAACACTAGCAAATATCTGCTTCAGAAAGATTTAGAAATTATGAAAAATTCTGATGCGGTAGGCGCCATCATTTTCGATAGTTGCAGAAACGAAAAGTGGATAATTTTAAGAGTTTTTAGCTTTTAGCTCCAAAGAGAGGCATCGAATAAGCTTACAGTGCCGAGCGTCCCTCACCTACCTCTGCATATTTCAGATGCAATGGCTGCAATCATACATTGCAGCCATCTATTGTCAAAGAGAGGCATCGAATAAGCTTACAGTGCCGAGCGTCCCTCACCTACCTCTGCATATTTCAGATGCAATGGCTGCAATCATACATTGCAGCCATCTATTGTAGATAAAAATATCCAAACAAAAATTTGTCAAAACTTTTCACGAATTCTGTAAAAGCGATTAACTATGATGAGTTGTTACATTTCGTTCTGCTGTCTAGCCCACTAGCATATGCAACATTCTTATTTGTGAAATATATTTTGTGTTGCTTTAGAGCTAAATTTGTTAAGCACGATTGAAATCTTACATAGACTTCCCGATTTTGTTTACGACTACCGCGACAGCACTGAACGAAGACGGTGATGAATGTGCCCAAAGTCGCACACGCGAAGATCATTACGAAGATATATTCAATGAAACAATGGTGTGGTGGACCTAAAAGTACTTCTGGGTTTGTATGAGCTTTTTTGGAGGTTTTTTTGGATTCAACGATGGGTTTTGGCTTTGTCGATCGCCACTGATCCCACTCGCTGATCCACCAGAACCGATTTCTGGTCCGTAATAATCGCTCGAAATCGACCTTTACTATCAAGCACATGTTCGTGAGGGCAATCGCCATTACTCAAATTTGCATTAGTTTACAATTTATGCTTCGCTGCGCTTCCATCTAATCTTTGAACTGACTAAGGGTATGCCTTAGTAACTTCTTTGAAGAAATGACATTTAGCGTTCGGATTGATATGGCGGAAGTACGATTCTCAACAGTCAAATTATAACCGTATTTCAAAACAAACCTTATTATTAACGCATGCTTAGTCGAATAATGAAGATTGTTGATTTCCTAAGCGCTAGACGTATTAGACGGCAAAGAAAACCGAAATTATGAAACATTAGAGCAGATAAAATTGGTTAGCGCTGCACCCGGGAAAACCGAAAAATCTGAGTAGAGGAGGAGGAGGGGAGGGGAAGGAGGAGGAAGCGAGGGATGGGAGGGAGTTAAGAAGGTTGCGTGAGTGTCAAAAATGTGGGAATATCAGAAATCAATCGTACAACATCGAAACAGAACTAATCGCTTTCCATTCATCTAAACATCCCAGTGTTTCCTCTCTTTTCTTCATTTTCTCCTGAAAAAAAAATTCAAGTTCGTCCAAACATCCAAGTTCCGAGGTGTTCAAGCGAAAATTGGAATTATGGCATATACGAGAACTGTTTCGAAAGAAGCTAAGAAACAGTATGAATACTGCTGTAAAAGTTTGTTAAACGAGTTTTGTTTCCTTCATAATAACAACGATGAATAAAAGCTTAAAACGCACACCCCACCCCCTTCCTAAAATAAAATAAAATAAGGCGAGGCTACAATGTGATTTTGAGCTGCTCCATCAGCTCCCTCGAAAAAATAGCCCAAATGGCCAAAAAAAACAAACAAAAAAAAGAAGGGAGAGGAAGAGAAAAATTCTACAACAGAGAAAATAAGACCGCCAATCGACATATTTAACAAGTAAAGTCGAAAAGAAGTGTAGAAATGAGACGCAGGGATGGGATGGGGGGGAAGGAGGTGTGGAGGAGGTGGAGGGGAGGAGGGGAGAGAGGTGGGAAGGGGATTTAGTAGGTTCGTCTACATAGCTTGCTGATGTGGTATCTATCAGACTTGATTCGTACTGTGGAAGTGATACATCATATGCAAAGTAACAATTTGAATTGATCGTCCGTCAAATCTTTAAATACAAAAGCGGAAACAAAAACTGACGAGGTTTCTCTTGGCATCTGAGTTTAGTGATCATATAATGTTTCCTCTTTCCATCTTTACTTTTAGACGAACCAGAAAGCTGAATAAGATCACAATATTGGAGTATTACCTCATGTGAAATCTGAAATCATAGCCGTCATCATGCCATGAATTCCGCCTGTTAAGAAACGTCGTTGAACTGATATTGCATTCCATATGAAGAAACAATAAAGCGAGATGATCCGTCAAAAAAAATATTTCTAAATGAACAGCTCAGAAAGGAGGTGAATGTTAAGCTTCGAATTCGCACCCCGGAGGCTTTAGCTTTATAACTCGACAGAAGAAGTTGGTCAGCTGAATGGGAAAACTGAATAAGGAGGCAGGGATTCAGCGAAGTAGCATCTACAAAAGGGCCGCTGAATTTGAGTGTACTTTATTTTATAAGCATCTTGAACCGGTCTATGAATAAAGTAAAGAACCGAGCACCCGCCTTACTCGACCGTTTATCAACAGCTCCACGATTTTAGATTGCCGAAACTAAAAATATTAGCGGAAATTACTCCCTGTCGTCAACTGCGTTCATTGCCGAAATCACTTTTGTTCGGATAGTCAACGTTACTTTTATGCATATTCGCGGCATACATCGACAATTTTTTTTCGCCTACTCGAAAATCATTCGCAAATTTCAAGAAACACATGAAAGTTTCGAAAAATTTAGAAATAGTGTTATCTTTCGGGATGAAGAAATTTTTATACACACGTGAGCATAAGCACAGAAAGAAATGAAGCAAATATCGAGAAAAATTTTCAAAACTTTTTATGTCTTCAATTGTTGTGGATGTAGTCGTTGGAGCCAAGCAACTTCTGAACAATCTTAGCAGTTTCGAGTCACTACACAAGTCGTTTCATATTTTTTTATTTTTTCTTTAAATTTTCATACCCTAACAATTTCAACCATGGCCTCGTAAATTTTTCGTCCAGAAATAATGAAAAAAAAATTTTCATTGAAAAAGGTCTCCAGTAAAAATTTACGAGTAAATGCGAAATGCCAATACGTGTTTCGTTTGTCATATTAGTTTCGTGCGCTTAAAAAACGGAACTCAACAAGGATTTCTTCAGCGGCTGTTGAATAATTTCTGCACAGCTAACGATAAACAACGGTCTATATGATTAGTTTTCTGCAAATTTCCGCAAATATCGATTTCATGAAAACATTCGATTAAAAGAATCAAATGAATATCCCTTATGTTTGTGAGTTGATTGCTGTGAACAAAAACTGAGAAAAAATTTTGCAAAATTTATTTCCTTCTTTATTTGAGGAATTTTCCTAGGCAATCGATAATCACTGAGCCTTCCCATTTCTGAAAAATCGTATGTTTTTTACTGAAATATTTGACGGTACGTTTCATAGTTATGAATATGCGAGTAAAAAATTTCGGTATGTTTCTAATTGGTACATTTGCTGAGCGAACGAAAGCGAAAATTCTAAAATACATGGGGTTCGGTTGTTTCGGTAATAATCTTGGCAGCTGTTTCGCAAACGCGCAAAAGTTTAAATGAGAAGTTCGATCACTTCATGGATATCGATCTCGAATATTTCAGCCATGTAATCAGAATTAATGGATCAAAGTGCACTAAAAAATTGCTATAATTCGCTTATGAAACCGCTTACGTTTTAAAGGGTCGAAATTTTGAAACGATGAGAGGTCAGATGAAAAATGATGCTGTGTAATGCGTGACGCGGTACATCAGAGTTAACAGTTGCCTTTTCGATCAAAACAACCTCAACTTAGTCGAATTTTCTACCCAACATTATGTTTTTACATTTTATCAAACTTGATTGGCATTATAATTCTTCTCGAAGAACGAATTTTTATTCAACAAAATAATTTGAAATCAATAAATGAAGAGCAACCTGATGACCGTAAGGGAATACAACTTTCAGTCCATTGGCATACTTATGAAGAATACTGAAGCAGGAGGTCGTGCTCTCGTGCGAAGATTTGCGTGAAGAATTGCTCGAAGAACTGCGCGAAGAAATACGCGAAGAATTCCGCGAAGTGCGCAAATGGACATTCAATGTTTTCGTTTTATCGTTAACATTAAGGCGTACAATAGGCGAACACTTCACAATCCTTTTGAGTTTGTCTCTCTAAAAGGAGCGCTTTGATCACATCCATATGTTTATTGTTACCTACAGAGGCATCGAGTTGGTCAGTGAACATCAGCTGATGGATTAAAATACTGGCTTTGTTCCCGTAATCTTATAGTTCGGGTCTTCCATCCTGAATTTCAGTTATGAGAGTTTTTCCGACGACAAAATAACTCCGAATATGAGAATTGTGGCGGTCTTCTTATATAGAAAAATAGCTTTCAACTTTAGCCTCTCTGTACCATATGATAATGACAAAGTACTTGAATTATGCCCAAATAAATTCAAATGTACCGAAATTACTAACTACGATACATTCACACCTCTACGCGCTTGACGATTATTATGTGAGCGAAAAACAAAACTATATAAAACATCACATAAAAATGGTTCTTAAAAAATATTCATGAAATGCTTCAGCTTACCAAAGCCTTTTTAACCACAACGCGAACAAGTTTCTCTTTTTTAGGGACCGCTTGCAATACAATCACTAAATTAATCGCCAACGCAAACAGAATAACCGACCGCATCGCTAAACAAACCTGCGAACAATGCGGAGAAATGCGCCACTCTTTTCACACATATTGGTAAGATGGACTTGTATGAGCATGTGCTGATTGTTTTCAGCAAACTGCGCATTTACAAAATTACTTGTATGCTAAGTTACAAATTTTTAAAGTTTTTTCGCTAGTGGTACGCCATTTGCATTTTTACCAACATCACACAGAGCTGTTAACATGGGTCGGGTTCTTATCACTATTAACAGCATACTGTCCATTGATTGACTCTCGCTACCAATTTTGACATTGGTGGTCTAATCCGTTGAACGATTCACAGGGTTTTTATTGGATTGAGGCTTTTTTTTGATAGGTAAGAAGTACGTTTATGGCCAGTCAGGAAAGGCAGTTCATTTACGGGATTCCGGAAAATGAGTGTTCAGTGAGGGGATTATGCGAGTGCTCATGGAGAGGGGGGATAAAATTCGAATATTTGTCCTTTGCGAGTAGTTTATGAAATCGGCAAATATGATGAATGAGCTACCAAAGCTCATATCTTGTAACAACCCCTTGGAAGGCATCTCCACTTGTCTGATTTGGTTATTTAAGGTCTACCGCATACGTATTTGTCAGCCGGAATGTTGAGTCTTGTTGACTATGGTGAAAGTGATTCTGACGGGCAGTCCGAGCATTCCGATAACGAGGGTTTCGTGTATGCCGAGGTGATAACGAATCCCAAGAAAGGGCTCAGTGTAACGACGGGCATGAACCGTGATGAAGATGACTACTTTGGAGCAAAAGCAAACACAGAAAAGATCGATTCTGATGCTGGTGGTTCCGAAACAATACCTTCAGGTATAGTTGTTTTGTCGTCGGACTGGTTGAGCGATCTTCCACTTTATTTTCTTTGTGGTCAAGACGCTGAATTGCATAGGAGAATTGATAGTCAGAATATTAGTTGTCGAGCTTTGTCGAGAAATCACAGCGGCATCTTATCGTGCGCATATCTCTGCTGAAGTCGAATAAAAAGTTGAAGGGAGTGAAAATGGTGCTTAAAGAAATTGTGCGCCTATTCTCCTCATTTCCGGTGTTCGAAGAGGAAGGAATTTCCTCAGACACATTTAACTTAGGTTCTCTTTCAAATTACCATGAGAGTTTGTGAAATCTTCGTCCGAGCTTTCATACACGCTCACAGAAACCGAGCGTTTCATGTATTTTCTCCCCTCTCCCTCTCCATCTCTCTCTGTCTTCTCCCCCCCCCCCTTCCCCCCACCTTTCCGGAAACAGCCTGCTCCTAAGTTTTGCTTTGCCTGTACTATTCTTTTTTGTCAATAACAGTTCAGTGAATGGTGAAATCATATAAACGCTGCGGTGCGAGGCGTCATGTAGCCGTGTGTTTGAGCAACAAATCGTAGTCGTCGAGTTATAGGTAGAGTGTCCAGACTGTTCTAGAGCAGCCTTCAATGGCCTTGTTGAGGGCTCGCTCCTCTCCCATCATCATAGCGCCCACCTTTTCCTGCGTGACGTAAAGTTTAATAACCTGCTGATAATTCAGCATTTAAATCGCCATATCGAATACTTTGTGCCCTTTCTGCGGTAATGAACGCCATTTTCTAGCTGGGCGATGGTTATCTGTATTTGTATTGCATTGAATTTAAAGAGTAATGAACGAGAAGAAAGCTACGCGGTGCAGAACGATGCCATGTTGAAGCATTTAAGCTGCGCCTTATAATTGCTCAGTTGCAAGTAAATTAAGGTAAGTTTCATTGAGGACGTCTTGCTTGCTGGTTTGGATAATCGAATATCGGAAACTTTGTGTTGCAAAAAAACACCACGTATCTCACCCGCGTCCACAGTTGTTGCTTTCTTAGAAGAGTGGTTTCAGAAAGGTTATTCTTTCAAGGTTTAGGTGATGGCTTCGGTATTCTCACGTCATTGCCATTGGGGACTACTACCTCAACTAAATCGAAACGAAATGAAAAGATTGGTGACGATGAATTAGAGGAACTGGTGCGACGCAAACAGTGGGAAATCAAACTAGCCAAGAAGATCGAGAGGAAACGACGCAGAATAGAGAAGAAGGCTAAGAAAGAGGCGAAAAAACTGTTAGTTCTGTTGTTAAAGTCATTGCTGATATTTTAATCTGTTGTTCACTTGGTCGTCTTTACACTGAAAACTTCTTTTGCGAAATGAACGCAGGTTTATTCATTGTCAAGGTGATATGAGTGCCACAACTTTCTGGCCGTTTTACCTTATTTTCCTTTTAAGAATATTTAATATGTGAAATTATCAATCCAGTGTGTCCCGGCTAAACAGGTATTCCCATTGCCGCACATGTTTGAATTTTGGTCTTATAGTGAAGTTTGACGTGATCTTTGTTATGCCATCCTTCCTTTGATCGTCCCCTTCCCCCCACCTTTCCGGAAACAGCCTGCTCCTAAGTTTTGCTTTGCCTGTACTATTCTTTTTTGTCAATAACAGTTCAGTGAATGGTGAAATCATATAAACGCTGCGGTGCGAGGCGTCATGTAGCCGTGTGTTTGAGCAACAAATCGTAGTCGTCGAGTTATAGGTAGAGTGTCCAGACTGTTCTAGAGCAGCCTTCAATGGCCTTGTTGAGGGCTCGCTCCTCTCCCATCATCATAGCGCCCACCTTTTCCTGCGTGACGTAAAGTTTAATAACCTGCTGATAATTCAGCATTTAAATCGCCATATCGAATACTTTGTGCCCTTTCTGCGGTAATGAACGCCATTTTCTAGCTGGGCGATGGTTATCTGTATTTGCATTGCATTGAATTTAAAGAGTAATGAACGAGAAGAAAGCTACGTGGTGCAGAACGATGCCATGTTGAAGCATTTAAGCTGCGCCTTATAATTGCTCAGTTGCAAGTAAATTAAGGTAAGTTTCATTGAGGACGTCTTGCTTGCTGGTTTGGATAATCGAATATCGGAAACTTTGTGTTGCAAAAAAACACCACGTATCTCACCCGCGTCCACAGTTGTTGCTTTCTTAGAAGAGTGGTTTCAGAAAGGTTATTCTTTCAAGGTTTAGGTGATGGCTTCGGTATTCTCACGTCATTGCCATTGGGGACTACTACCTCAACTAAATCGAAACGAAATGAAAAGATTGGTGACGATGAATTAGAGGAACTGGTGCGACGCAAACAGTGGGAAATCAAACTAGCCAAGAAGATCGAGAGGAAACGACGCAGAATAGAGAAGAAGGCTAAGAAAGAGGCGAAAAAACTGTTAGTTCTGTTGTTAAAGTCATTGCTGATATTTTAATCTGTTGTTCACTTGGTCGTCTTTACACTGAAAACTTCTTTTGCGAAATGAACGCAGGTTTATTCATTGTCAAGGTGA
Organism: Toxocara canis; assembly: GCA_000803305.1. Classification (NCBI taxonomy): domain Eukaryota; kingdom Metazoa; phylum Nematoda; class Chromadorea; order Rhabditida; family Toxocaridae; genus Toxocara; species Toxocara canis. The sequence continues at coordinate 389,944 of JPKZ01001541.1, forward strand.
TATGAGTGCCACAACTTTCTGGCCGTTTTACCTTATTTTCCTTTTAAGAATATTTAATATGTGAAATTATCAATCCAGTGTGTCCCGGCTAAACAGGTATTCCCATTGCCGCACATGTTTGAATTTTGGTCTTATAGTGAAGTTTGACGTGATCTTTGTTATGCCATCCTTCCTTTGATCGTTTATAGCAAAAGCTTTTAGTGTCCTTTTATGGGGCAAGTCTCCTTTGTCGTTGTTTTTATGTAACATTCACTAGTTTTTTTTAACAGAAAGAAAGCAGCCGCGAACGACAGCGCAGGTATTGCAAAGAAGAAAAAAACGAAAATCGATGCATTTGGTGGGCTCGTTGGACTTACCTATGATAGCGATGATGAAAGTGACGATAAAAAGGTAAATCGAGCGTCTTTATGGATTTACGTTTTTAATCAGAATAAATTTCTTTGAATCTTGCCTTTAATACGCTCTTTCAAAGATCTTTTACTTTCCATTTCAGTTAGTTCTAACTTTTTTGAATTTATCAGATGCTACGTACTCTGATTACAAGAATGGTTAGTGATTGTTACCAAAGAGAGAGGAGGGGAAAGCTGCTACGAGGGTGTATTGTGAATTCGGAGGGCGCGCCAAGGCACGTAAGGTGATTTGTCCGCAGAGTGCTAATGATGCATCTGAATTTTCACTCGTTCATCCAGCGACCACGTTAGGGCATTGTCGGAATGACTGTTAGAAACAAAACAAACTTACCGCAGAAAAAAGTTTAACGATGGAAGGCCTTTTTCCTCTTGTCGAAGCGGTATAGTGGAAAGAAAAAATGAACAGAGCCTGAAGAGGACTGTTTTCTGCTTTCTGTTATGTTCCAAGTGAATAGGATAACACACTTTCCAACTGAATAGGATAACACACTTTCCAACTGAATAGGATAACACACTTTCCAACTGAATAGGATAACACACTCACATGAATAGGATAACACACTATTTTGTTTCACAGCTGGGCAAGCCTGTTAGTGTTGTGATCTTTTTCTCAAATTATATAACAACCAACTGGAAAATTGCTCAGCCAGCAGAACACAGAAAAACGAGAATTTAGCAGCATATAATTTTTCCTTTGTTATGTGCAATACTTGAATTGTTTTTTTTGCTGCTATTCTGATAATATTTTTTCCTATCGTATGAATAGGATAACACACTTTCCAACTGAATAGGATAACACACTTTCCAACTGAATAGGATAACATTTACACATGAATAGGATAACACACTATTTTGTTTCACAGCTGGGCAAGCCTGTTAGTATTGTGATCTTTTTCTCAAATTATATAACAACCAACTGGAAAATTGCTCAGCCAGCAGAACACAGAAAAACGAGAATTTAGCAGCATATAATTTTTCCTTTGTTATGTGCAATACTTGAATTGTTTTTTTTGCTGCTATTCTGATAATATTTTTTTCCTATCGTATGGTAATTTATTTATTGAGAAAGGTTTTAGTACGTTATTTGCAAATGCAAGCACATTTGCATTTTTTTCAAAGTTGTTATTTTTAAAAGGGTTTGGACAAGTTTGAATGAGAGAGAAAGGTGGAAAAATGTGCCCCAAAATAACGCGCGAATCTGGCACAAATAGTTTTGCTTTGAATTTTTTTTAATCTGACCATGTCACAGACGTTAAATAAGTCGAAACCGCCGAGGTTGTTAAAGTTGACTGGTGGACAGTAGAGGTTGTTTACTTCAAATATTACTGATTTGTTGCTGTTTTGCAGGAAAAAGTAAAGACTCCAGCCAAAATTGCTTCCAGCGGATTGCTTTCGGTTCTTCCGCTTCCAAAGACAGACGCGAGAAATGAATCAAAAGGAGCGAACATTTTGTTACCAACCAGTCTTCGCGCTTCCAAACAACGTACACTGCAAGAAGTAAGCACACGTTGTTCGCTTCTGTAAGGTTTCCATCGTAATAAGATGTCCGTGGTATGTATGTTTGCGTTTTCGAGTGCACTGTAGTCCCAGCTAACGAACCGGAAAGCCGACAGCTCTGAACCTTGCTAAGCATAGCCTATGGCATTGTTGGGGTTTCCGAACAAAAATTGGGCCGATTTGTGGGTTTTTGGGTAAGTTATGATGCGTAGAAGGTACTAAGATGGGAACACTAGATGAGAAAGTTACATGCCCTCATGTTCAGGACGTGATTTTGAAATACTTGCTCATGTAATGCGAAAAACTGCATGCTACATCATATATTAAAAGACGGCTTGGAATGTGGGTTTCAGTATGAGAAAATGGGATGTTTTGTGTGTGT
>JPKZ01001541.1:392249-470927 GCA_000803305.1 Toxocara canis
GACGGTTTGACCTCAGAAAAATTGGCCTCACTACCGCAGCCTCAGAGTGCCTACTAGAGGTTGCTATGCGTTTAGATTGACCGTTCGGCTCCTATGTAATTCGCCGAAGAGCTACGAAATTTAAGTTCAGATAAGCTTGGAATGCAAAATTTGCGTCTGTTGATTCTGTTGAACGCGGAATGCAACAATTTTTTTAAAATTTTTTTGAATGAACTGCGTATTACCTGTTTATCTTATATATTTAAATTTTCTTATGTTTGGAACAAATCAATCAAAGAATCGGGATTTTGTGGTCCCGTAATCAAATGAAAGTGATAAGGTGTAATTTGAAGGTTCCCAAGAAGAATGCGGTGATCGTTGAAGAAGGGAGTGACGAATCGGATGTCGGTTCGAGCGACTTCTTTGGACTTCGTTCAACGTCAGAGGTGCCGCAGCCTCCTATCGATCATGTTCTACCTACAGTGATGTCAGATATTAGCTATGGCCCAACTCGCCCACCGATTCGTCTCAATCAGGTTAATCTAAAAGTACTCACCTTCACCGTTGGTAACATACTGTATCCCAGCAGAAAGCGACCATGAATAGGCTATGATCGCTATTAATTTTAAATGAACGCTGCAGCAGACGTGATCTTGGAGCAGTTCTCATCCAACTAGTCCCGCTTTCTTTTTGATCATGCCATATGTCACTACGCCGTTTACTTGTACTAGTGGTCTTCGTTCTGATCGTAAGGCAGTGCTGAATGACGATAACATTATGGGTAAATAAGTGTGCACTAGAAGGCTGGAAAAAATCAAGCACCGGCGAATATTCCGTGGATTTTGAAATGATCGTTAAATCGTTCAAAAACTTTCGTCTGTCTACCCTCCGCTCCCTCCGTCCCTCCTCCGATACCCTCAACATCTTTCGTTTATGCCTCTTCTGCTTTTGCAGTTCTAAGTTGCGGGTACGAAGCATTGTTTTTCGCCGGGGTTTCTTTGCGGCAGACCTGTGAATTATGCAAATCAAAAGGGGAAGAGAGTGCCTAGCGAGTTCCGATTTGTTTTTCCTTCGTTTCGAGTGTCATTTTGTGCGATATGATTGTGAAACTACAGTATTTGTCCAAGTAGGAGTCCCGGAGCCTGTTTTTTGGAGAGGTTGGCAGTGTTGAGGAGGAGTGTTTTGTTTATCTCATTTCATCGCTTATTTCGATCAATACTTCAATACTACTCTTTGCATTACAGCGAATTTGTCTTTGAAGTAATTTCAAGGTCCATATTAATGTACTGGGTTTGGGCATTATTCACAAAGGTTTTTTTAAAGGGTTCATGAATGTAATCGTTTTAGAAGGGATTTGCAATCAGTGGAAGAGATCTTTTTTTGGGATGGATCTGAAGGCTTTTTTTTAAAATTCTGCCTCTAAAATTTTGTGCTGGTGTCTTTATGCAGTTAGTTGTTCCGAACGACGAGCATAATTTGAGTGGGACGCGTAAATATCTGATGTTTCAGGATCCGGCATTTGACTATACAAATGCATCAGTGGAAATATTGCCAAGCAAGGCGGAAGGTCCCTCAACTTCTGGGATTATCGACAATGCTGTAGGTTTCCTCAAAGCTTTATTTGTGTGGAACCATGGTCTGCTTTGTACTTTTATGTTATAGAGCCTGCGTAATGGAAATATCTCGTCGGCCTATTCAACAGTTTATTTTTGTAGCCGTAATTGCAGTATTTATATTTAGATTCCCTGCATGGTGAGAGAATTAGTTGAGGATCGAATACTGGTTGAAAGGCTAAGATATTTCTCTTAATTTGGATTTCGGAACGGGTCGAAATTGGGTCGGATAATGCAGCAGGTTGAAGTCTGCGTTTGAAAATATATACATGTACATATATGTATGTATAATATGTAAACATATATATATACGTGTATATACATATGTATATGCGCCATTCCTTTTCTGTATGTATATTTTCTGTTTATCTTTACCTATGCATTGTTCAGAATGGAAGTACTTAATCAGGTAATGTGAAAGCCGTGCACTGTTTACACGTTCAAGGGTAACAGGAGAGAGCAGAACGCTGCATAACATGATCTAGAGGGTCTTGTTCGTTTACAGGAAGCGCAACGCATGATCTATTCGCATGATGTTGCGACGTGGGGAGGAACGGAAGCGAGTGCAGCTGCGGCTGTGGACAGTATTGTGGATGTTAGCGTTGATCAGGTTTGCTTTTTTTAAAGTACAGGTATTGATGATAACTGCACGTCGTTATCAGACAAAGCTTTGTTTGACTGCAAGCTGATATCATTGCTGTAATTGTATGCCGAATTTTCTTGGATTTTTTCTTCTTTATTGCTTCGCACATTGAATTTTACGTTACTTTGTACTATTCTTTTATTGCTGGGAATGCACTCTGCTATTCTGCAAACCGATTCGATGAAATTGAACCATACTGTACCGTTTCTTTATATTCTGCCTATTTTCCCTAATTATTTTTTCGGGGTCAGAAAATAGGAGAGTTTAGGATAGAATAGATAAGTGATTATAGGAAACACCACTTATTGTTTTTTTTTGGAAGGAGGCATAAAGCAAGTTTTTTTTTTAATGTTTTGCGTTTTGCAGTCCTAGAATTAAGTGTCTAATCCATATTCTGTGTGTAGGCCGTATTTACGAAGCAACGAGTCGTCGACGTTGAGGAAAGAATCAGGTGTTTTGCGAACCTTTAAACCGTATAAAAGCACAATGTGGCGGACAAAAGCAAATTTAAGGCGATGTCATGTTTGTCCTTATGTATACTGTGCATGCCTCTCCCATGGTTATATCCTTAAAATGACTGAAGTAGGAGTCTACAAAATTTGCCACGCCTAACTTCATCCTAAGATGACGACTCCTTTATCCAGTTTCAAATCAATTTGCCGATCCTGGAGAAATTATGACCGTTTAAAAATGCGAAAAAATTTCCGCCTGGTCGTTTTATTGCACCCAGTCTACCACAGATATACTGCAAACAACCTCATAGGAATCATGCTGCTGTTTTCATTTTCATATAATCAGAATCTTTAGAATGTGAGCATGGTCGTTTTTTAATCACAGTTTCTCAAGTAAAGCCACCTGTTTGCTCTTTTTTCTTCCCTTTCAGCGCGGCATCTCATAGCGATGTCGGCATATGTGAATGTATCTTCGTTTTTATATAATTCCTTTGCTTTCACATATTTCTGTAACTTCGGCCGTTTGGAATCTGAATTTATGCTTTAGCATCTGAGGTTAAGGCAGTGTTCTGCTTAAATCTCCCATAAACTGAGTAGAATTGTCCACCTATCGGCTTGAAAGAATTGGGAGGAGGCGAGAGGTCATGTTAGATTAACCAGTACTAGACTGATATCGATTGTTCTGAGTCATTCGAGCTTATGAAATAGAAAACTTGACTGGTTTTGGCAATACGCAAGTTTTCTACAGGCTTTGGGGCCGAACGTGCAAGCAAATCTGCTGAAGAATTTGCACAATAAGTCATTGGCTGAGGCAACGCTGTCCCATCTGGCCGCAGTACCGAAAGCCAAAAAACCGGCCGATATGATCGCGAGGAGGAAGCATCAGATCACATACTTGGCCACAGTGGTTTGTGTTTTTTACCTAGTCGCATTTTTATTTGTCGACTAGTATTTGAATATTTGATAAGTGTTTTTGTCTCATAAAAATCCTTAATGGTTTCTAAGGGAAGGAGGTCACATACAATGATAAGTTTGCTCGATTCTGTTGTTTTCAGAATGAGCTGTATTTCATTCATATCGCTGTAATTAATAAGGTTGCTATTGTGTCGGCAAAATTTAAGGCAGCGTTTTTGTCATCACATTCGGCAACCATAACTATGTCCGGTAGGATTCGTAATTCCTTCGTTACCATAGACCGGCTAGTCGATGGGCATGTTTGCCTGTCGTTCGCTTTTGTTTGAGCTACGGCAGCGTCGTACTAACGAGGATTTCAAACACGCGCGATAAGGTTTTGAAGCCTCAACACTTTATTATAGACGAACTCTCCCTAACTGAAACCTGTCAAGTTTCGAATGACTTTGTAGCAGTAGGTTCACTGGATTTGGCTCATTCTGAATAAACCAGCAGCAATGTCTCATTATTATTGTCATTCCTCTTTCCTAGCCGTAGTTCATCGGAAGCGACGTCACCAAGAGTTCGGTTCTGTTGTCAAGTTTCGAATGACTTTATAGCAGTAGGTTCACTGGATTTGGCTCATTCTGAATAAACCAGCAGCAATGTCTCATTATTATTGTCATTCCTCTTTCCTAGCCGTAGTTCATCGGAAGCGACGCTAAAAAAAAGTGGTGTGTATTCACTGTGTAGCACATTCACCAATATTGAGCTGAATTTTTATTGTATGTGGAAACCAGTGCTATGATTCTTTTCATCTGATATAGTAATCAGAACGGCAATCGGCCCAATGAAATCCTATCATATATGCGATTGCGACAGCTGCTGTAGGAGCGCACAGTGACCTTAGCAGTATTTCGCCATGTAAAACAATTTTTATTCCCAGAGAGTAACTCTTGCTCCTTGATTGCTTATGTCTCTGAACTTTAGCAAATAGGCTTTTAGGTTGTGATCAGGAGAGGTATTTCGATTTTCACCGTAGAAACTACACTGTAGTCTGGTACCATACTCTTTACTAGCTCCAGTAAAATGAAGCCGACAAATCCAAATGGACCAAAGTTGGCGCTTATTCATAGAAAAAAAATTCTTCGAAATGACTGCTTGTTTTAGGTCAGCTTTTTATGTTCGTTAGTTATGAGGAATGCTGCGACTTATTGGTATGCGGATTTGCATCTGACATATGTAATATACCTTTCAGAAATTACTGCAAATCCTATTTTCATTGCTTCTTCTGTGCTGAGATTTGTTTTATATGTCTGTTTTGGTTTATTCGACAAAAGGCGTTTATACGTTTCAGGCAGTAGCTCGAGAGGAACAGCTGGCCGAACAGTGGTCTCAGAATCGGCACATGAAGCGGGTTTCTGCTCAGAAATATGGCTTTTGATTTTTGTTTTGGTGGTGTATAATACGTTGTCAACGGCATGCTTGTCGCGCAAGCTTTCGAGACTGGCAGCTGGGCAGAAACGGGGGACAGAACGGAAGAAAGTTGTTTTTTTTTGAGCAGCCTTGACAGTTTTTTCCAGGTATGTCGCAAGGGGGAAGGTGCATCACCACACACATTGTTTTCGAATAATAAGGAAAGCCGGCTGAGTTAACCTGCTAAGGTGCACCGTTAAAGCAAAAAGGGCGCGCGAGCAATCAAATTCTTACTCCTGTCGATCGACTTCATTGACGCCGCTGGATTTTGCGGAAATTCAGCTTATTTAGCGGATTGTTTGTATCGAATGTAGACATTTATGCAGTGTATGGCTTCCAGTAATGTTTTGTATGGGAGCTTTGGTGGTGGGAAGGCCTTAGCTTCAGCCAGGAGGTTTAGTGCTTTTTTTGATTCCACTTCTGTGGTCGAACAAAGCTCACATATGTACGCTTCTTGCAGAAAGTCTATATCTATTTAAAAGCTAAAGATAGAGTTTCTGTCGGTGAAAGGCGGCAGCATTTGCTTTGATGTTTTTTTTTTGTTTGTTTGTCAATACCTGTCTACTATTTTCGCGATCGTTTTGAATTCGTACTTTGTGTTTTGAAAAATTTTCGGCGAGATGGACTTCCGATTTTCTTTCAATCCCTCTTCTGGAAGTGCTTCTCTGCGCTTTTATGGCTGAACACTCACTGGGGTGCAAATGATGACGTTGTTCAATATCCCAACAATTGCGCAAAGCGAATAATTGGATCATCGCGAAAAAGTTAGGAGAACTGGGGAAATTTTCTTTTCGCCTATGCGCTTTTATTATTAACAAGGGTTCCGTTTTTAAATGAATATTTCCGTGCTTAAAGCAACGTTATACTGTTGTAATTTGAAAGATTATAACATTTTTGCATGACTTTTCTTTATGATATTATTTTTTCTGTTTAGTATCACGTCGAATATGAATTATATTTTTTTCCATATTATTCATCTAACGGCACCTTGAGTTAAGTAATCTTCAAGCGGTTTGAATGGTGTTGATGAGACCAGATCATTACAGCAGGAAAGTGGCGAAGATCTCAGATCCTGATAATTAAGGACCAAAAGTTTTAAGTGGTCATAATTGTTTGAACCTGAGCTTGTTAGAAATATCATTCACTATAAATACCCGCTAAACTTTTCGTCATTTTGATGTTTGGGGAGGGACGGTGAGTGGTCCTGTATGGTCCAATACTCAACTTCCAGCCTTTCGTCCTTCCACCGTCGCCGCAGTATATGGGATTGTTGATATTATTACAGCAATGGGCTTTTAATGTTGATAGAACATGTAAAATTAGTGTTTTTGCTCGGGAATTTTTTCTTCGAGTAAGGAACTGAGGAAGTATTCGATTGAGGGGAATCCAGGTGGATGAGCGGGGGCTTGTTTCTCGTCGGAGAATGGATACCTGCAGCAGAAAGCGGATTTCGGCGATCGTAGAGGGGGACAACGCCGATACAAAAGTTAGGCAATTACGCAACGTCGCGAAAAGGATGTCTGCAGCGCGCTCGTCAGGTGGGTTGGGGGGGGGGGGGGGGGGGGGGGGGGGGGGGTTAGACTGTGATTTCAAATATAATATGGTTATTCTCAAGTCGGTCCTCTTTCTAGGCAAAGCGAGAAAAGAAAAATCTACAGGTATGGGCGTACTATACAGTATGTTCGAGTTGGCAAGACTTCGATGCATTTTTAAACTGTCTGGAAGAAGTCGATCGGAAGGCACTCTGAGTTGGGGTGGGTGCGAGAGGAACAATATGTGCCCCTCGAGGCAAGATAAATTCCATTGGCTGGATTCGAGTGCAGAAAATAGAAGATAGAAATATTTTTTGTGCGAACTTTAAGAAAGTTTCAAAGACTCCCAAAGCGCTCATTCATCACAAATCCTGTGCAAGTAGATGCGCTGCCATTCAAAATAAGTTTTACATTTGCAATCTCGAACGACTCGATGGATGGCCATTTGTTGACTATCAATGTATTCTATTTGTTTGCTAAGAAGCGTTGCAAGGATCCGGTTTTGTGCATTATTGTGTTTATGTTTATTTGCACCGTATCTTCAGCACATAGCCAAATACTGTTGAATACTACTGTTTTATTTGAATACCAAATTTGTTGATTACGTTTCACTCATTAGCTTACCCGAATCCGCATTATAGCGCATAAATTTTGATGACTCAGCTGATGAACTCAATTGATGGGATAGGTGAATTATAAAGGAAAAAATGGGAATTTCATTATTGCGCTGTTTTTCCTCGACTTTGATCGATGGTTTTTTAAATTTTAAACTTAGGTTTGGGCAAGAAAAGAACTTATAGAAAAACCCAGTTTTCTTTTTGTTGAATCGTTACGCCAGGAACTATAAATTCCAGCGGAAAGTTTACCTTCTTCCTGTTGAACAATGGTGTTTCATACTGGTTCTTCCCTCCCTCCTCTCGCTTATCTCCTAGCCGCGTCCCAATCCTGTCCAACAGTCGAGTCATACAGACTGGTTCTCGATGGATACTGCGAGTATTTGACTATTTTTCTTGACTTTTCCACTGTTTAGCCTGACTTTCACTAAGAATTTCATTTTTCCAAATTCCGTCTGATTGCAACTGGTTTTTTTGTTCAAATTGTCGTTCAAGCATTTTAACATTTAACCAATGCTAAGTCACAGTTGTTTTAAAAATCTCTTCCTACAAAACGCTTTTTTGCTCAATAGAATATTGAATAAAGCCAAATTGAAAAATCGCAATCGCCACTTGTCGTTGTCATCGTTTAGTGAGCATAAAAGTTAGTGGCAGTTATTGTATATATTAGCGCTTCAAAGTGGTCCATTACAAAATGCGCTATTTTTGTTTTATGTTGATGCTATGCTATTTACGGTGTTATTTAATATATCCTCTTTATTTAGTACGGTGAAATGGAGTTATCTAAAAATGGTAATAAATCCTCTCGCTGTCAAAATTGGTTGGTAGTTGTTGTCAACGGTAAGACGTTGTTCGTGGGCTGGACCAATTTGTGTGTGTGCGTGTGTGTGCCAAAATAGTGAGCCCAGAAATATGTATATGTTGTTTTGGTAAGCGTATATCAACCTGGTCTAAATTTACTTTTCCATCGTTTTTACGGCGTCTTATAATATCGTTTTGACCTCACAAATATACTTCCATAAATAAAGAATTACTAAAATTTTATACTAATTTTCGCTAAACTTCGATCTGCAACATAAATAATAATGCTATACTTAATGGTGTTATTATCTAAATAGGGAATGATAACCGGGGAGAGCCACAACGTGCTGATGTTCAACTAGAAGTGATGAACGATGTTTATTATATAAGCTTAAGCTTGTCGGCAAGCGCTTTTCTATAATTCGAATTTCAGGTTCTCAGCTATTTCGTTAAAAACAACTGAAAACAATGCTTTAGTCTCTTTGTCATCGACAAGCATCCATTGTGATGAAGGAAGCACGACTATTGAATTCATCGTCTCATATCGGTTTTGCGAGGAATCACTGTTGGCAGTTATTGAGATTTCTTGTGCACTGCCTCGAAATTCGACTTTTAGGAAAAAAACGTAGTATGGTTTTTTTTTAGCATATGAGAGATATCAACTCTTCTTTTCAACACTGTCTAACAGTTTGCTTAATATAGCGTCTTTCCTGCAGTAATCTTTCATTGCCGTAGTGCTTTAAACGACAAGTTCAATAGCTTCGCTCATATAGGTCAAAAACGAATGATAGCGTCCGCCGATGCAATTCGACCTCGAACTCGATGTTTTTTTCGGTGGCAGTAAAATTCGGATGGTAATTTTGATTGATCGCCTCTATTAAAAGTCGACCAGTTGGATAATTTCCGCATCATATTTGTTGGATAACGGTCGGATGCAATTCGGGCTAATCCGGTTCTCTTTTCATATAAAATGACATCTGGCCACAAAGCTTTTAAGGCAGTCGTGTTTTCAACGCTGAAGGTCGCAACGTCAACTGAAACGCCCTCAAATCCACAATTTCGTTTTTCATCAGAAACGCTGCACCATCCGTTTGTTGTTCTTCTTCATCAATGAATGAGTGTCATGTTGCAGTTCACTGTTATTGTCATTGTCGTATCACATATTCTTTTTCTCTAAAGTAGCATATAAGTATTTCGGACAACAATATATTAAAAGGAATTGGAAACACTGTCTTCAAGGAGGCAAAACTGCAAACCATCTTCTCTTCGTTCCTTTGCTTCAGAGTTTTTCGTATTGGAACTGTTAATCGATTGTAGTCCTTCAAAAAAGTCTTTTCCTCAACACCTGTGATTTTCCAAGACGATGTTTTCAAATATCTTTTGCTGCATTGATATTCCAGAAATGAGTAAAGTCGCACTTGTGCTTGCCATACTCAATGTACCCAAGTATCTGCCTAACATTTATCCGCAGTTTCTCGCGCCAATCGCTTAAGACTTGAGCTTTATTCTTCAATAGTGTACCATCTGCCCGCCATCACTCAACACTCATTCACGGTCCTGTCGCACTACAGCAAACGGTTGCCTTTAAATTGAACAGTTATAAGTTATCATCTGGAATTAGCATTGATTGTATTTGCTCGATGTTAAAGGCGTAAGTGTTCCTTACTTTTCTTGCTTATTTCACTCTTCACTTATCCTAACCATTCAAATTACTATATTCCCTTAAATTTATACTAAAATCACTTCCGGCTTAAGATAGTGACATGATTGCGGCTTTAAAATATTTTAAAGCAATATACAGATAACTTATTGAAATCTCCGATTGTGTTCTTGTCAACGATGAATTACTTCTCATGTATCATTTTTTGACGTTAGACCATTCCCTGTTGTGTCTGTCTTGGTGTTAATCGAATACCTAACATAATGGATTGAATCGTATCTCAAAGACATCATTCACTTCTCGTAAACATTTTTTACCACAATTAGTCGAATAAACTACCCATTGAATTCTTTGCTTTACTTCACAAATTTTACAGTAGTGTCCTTTTCAAAAAAAAACAAACAATGAACTGCCTCCCAAATATAAAAATCATTGATTGCTCTCTCAGTAAGAATTGCACGCTGGTTGGTGTCGCAGTTGTCTAAGCGGTGCGTCAATAAAATTTGCTCGATTGAAAGGCCTTTCTAGCGCCAGGTTTCGAAAGAGTTACAATTGTTGGGACCGATTTGTGTGTCTCGAATGAAGATACATGTTTGTGCATTCATCACATGTATCATTTATTTAATGGACATTGGACAGTGTTCGTTTTATACTGTCCACTTCTAGCGCCATTTGCAAGCGACCGTATTTCTGGGTAGTTTGTTGAACAGCATTACATAGCGATCAGTGGATGTCGATAACTTAAGTCACGCCCGATTGCCTCGAACTTTCAACGCGCTTTTTTTCACTTCTTATTCCACGTAGGCATGACATCTCAGTAAACTTGTACAACAGCTGACATTCTATAGTGCTTTTCGTACATTTATGCGTAATGTTGTATTGTTTTATGGCTTAGTCGAACTGTTCAGAGCGTTCCGCAAGCAGAATTGCTGAATTTCATTAGCGATTGTAGGCGATGTCTGCATTTCATACAACAACAATCCTCGCGTTCATTTTGGTTGGTCTCATCGTGCCTGTCCTCTATGCATCAGCACAACGTAAGTCATCTATAATCTTCGTCCAACAAATCCAGAACGTTTGGTCGACGAAAGTGATTACGAAGGAGTTGATGGCAAGCGAAAACATAGTCCACAAGCGGTGCTCAAACTTGCCATCTTCCCCTTGAAGGCAGCAGTTGCGCACCCATCTTGTTCACCATTGGTTGCTTTGTCCCAGCGTATTCCTGATTGTCCCAATAGTCACTCAGTTTACGATTGTCCCAACTGCCACAGAAATGGACTCAACCATGGAAGGCAGCAGTTGCGCACCCATCTTGTTCACCATTGGTTGCTTTGTCCCAGCGTATTCCTGATTGTCCCAATAGTCACTCAGTTTACGATTGTCCCAACTGCCACAGAAATGGACTCAACCATGGAAGGCAGCAGTTGCGCACCCATCTTGTTCACCATTGGTTGCTTTGTCCCAGCGTATTCCTGATTGTCCCAATAGTCACTCAGTTTACGATTGTCCCAACTGCCACAGAAATGGACTCAACCATGAAACAACCATTTCTGAGTAATGTCATTGCAAATAGCATGTTTTGACCGCATTCCGAAGAGCCTCCTTATTGCTCTAGTAATAATTGCTCTCAAAGCGTTCCAAAACGATCGTTGCAGTAATTCCTCGACGTCATTTATAAAGTCAACAGCAATTAGTTATGGTTTAAATGAACACAGTTCAACTACTCAGCTGTCCTTTCGACAATTAGACAGTCTGCACTGAAGTTTCCATTAGTGAACGCTTCGCAAAAACACAATTTGAGGCAAGCATGAATAGAGGAATCCGCATGAACGGACAATCATGAGTGACTTTAAATTTCGTAACCAAATACTGTGATTCCCCTTTTCTAACCATATCATTTTATCAAGCTGGAATGGTTTATGAATAGGGATGACTGCAAGGAAAGGAAACAAAGCTAGAGCACATTAAGCTTTTTGCATGAGTTAATTTCAGTAGATGCACGTGAAAAACGGCATGCGGACGTTGATGTCAAGAAAGCGACTTCTGAACAGTTTGGCACAGCTGAAGGGAAATTGATTTTCAAAAAGGACGATGATGAAGAAAGTAATTACGATGATGTAAGTGTTACTGATCAGACTAAATAAGAACACACTGCAATGTTTACCTAAAGAATCATCTCCACCTAAATGAACTTATCATATCGAATCAAAAACTAATCCTCCCCCCCCCCCCTGTCTCCCTCCAATTCGAATAAACCCCGCCGAGAAAACTGTATTGTTTATCACCTGACTTTGTTCCAAATAACGCGTACAAACCTCTCAAGTAAAAACAGACTAGATGATCTTGAAAAGCCTTGTAAGTAGCACATCAGTGCTGATGTATCGAAGAGGGAGTTTAAAAGTTTACGAACACATATGAAAATGATGACTCGTCCGTTTGTTAAAGCAGATTTCCTCATGAGTTATTACGTTCCTCTCGAAAATCTCTCGGCAAGTGGAACATCTCGTCACAAATATCATCTCAAAAGCAGTACTCCAACTCTAATCCGTTCCATCCTCTCGTAGCAACACTCCTTCCAACGAGATCCACGTTTGCCTTTCTTAGCGCACTCAAAACGAAATTTTTCGAAGCACTCAAAACATGAACAATCTACATAGAAAGTGCTTTTGTATCTCAAACAACTGCGATTATTCTATGTCCGAGGCCTTTGATTAGTCTGGCGGTGCTGTTCCGTAAAGCGAAATTTGCATTTCACGTTCGCACTAGCTGCTTTTAGCCAACAATACGCGATATGGATAAGCGCTCGCCAGGAGGGCATAGACGAAAACCATCACAAGAGAGTGACGATGAAATAAGCACATCAACAGAAACTGCTACTGATGTTAGCTCAACGAGCGAAGCAGCACAGGACAACACAAATGGAGACGACAGTGAGGTGGAGACCGATGCAGAAGATGTTGAGACGAATGGTGATGATGATGGTTCAACTTCTGATCAAACCAATGAAGATCAAAGCGACTCGGAAAGTGGTACCACCAGAGAAGAATCGAAACGTGATCATACTCAAACTGATGAGGTGGTCTTTCTACTGGCTCCTAGTAATTGTGTTCAGTTTCTATTTAACGTCAAATAAAACCACAGCGGTAAACATTCATTTCGATCGCTGTCGTCAAATTGAAGACAAACATCCTATGTTGTGTAGTGGTCTGAATGTGAAAAACTGAATATGAACCAAAAGATTTGAAAGAGATTTTCAGAAAGTTTTTTTCAAAAAAAACTATGTTTTTTGGCAAATTCCAAAGAAATTTTCAATCCACAAGATTTGAAAATTTTTCGGTTGCTTTGTTTTCTCCTTAACTCAACATTAGTTTATTCGATAATGGCATGTTTAGTAAATCAATTAATAAAATTTCCTTTCCCACATATCTACTATCGATATGGAATTGAAATTCTGGGATTCAGGAATGACGAGGCATGTGAGGAAATAGTTCAGGGATTGATCGTTTGACTAGCAGCAGAGGATGAGGTTGAGATGAGATTTCCTAAACTTTTCTTAAAAATTTGCTAATGCTATAGGACAGCGCTGTTCAGGCGATAAAACTCCTTTTGATGGTATCGCCCATATGGAGGAAAAACTTCTGCGTTTAATGATCGTTTCTTCAGGCTACTGTGCTCAAAATTTTTGGATTTCCTCCCAAGCAAAAGAAAACTGCTTTCTTTTCCAA
Organism: Toxocara canis; assembly: GCA_000803305.1. Taxonomy (NCBI): domain Eukaryota; kingdom Metazoa; phylum Nematoda; class Chromadorea; order Rhabditida; family Toxocaridae; genus Toxocara; species Toxocara canis. The sequence goes on from JPKZ01001541.1 coordinate 405,636, forward strand.
AATTGCACTTGAATAGCGCAATGTTTAACAGTAAATTTCAACCCCTGTTCATTAAATGCTTGCGCTACTACATAAGCAATTTCGTTGGAAATTTGTCTTTTTCAGCCCAAGTTATTGCAGCTAAAATATTTATTTAATCATACTAAATTTTCTCAGCCTTAGATAATGAAAAAGTTAAGAAAACTTATAAAATTCCTTCTGAGTCATAATAAAGCACAATTCGCAAGGATTTGCAAAGGATTTGCAACAGCATTTGCAACTTCAGTTTTCAAATGTTAGCGCTAAAGTTTGCACTTTGCAACTTCGATCACCAAATTTTAATGCCAAAGTTTGCATATGTGCAGATCGTTGGTGCTTTCTCTGTTTATTGGCATTTAGGCTGCTTACCTAGGGCAAGAATAACAGATAAATTATGAGGATAAACCACAAAAGAGTTTGTGAAATCTGATTTGGAATTGCGCAGTATTTTACAAACACCGAACTAGTTAGTGTGCTTGCAGTAATTAAGGTAATAATAATAGTTTATAAGAATTTCGTATTACATCGATTTGAGTCCTCTCGTCTGCATTCAAATTAATTAAGTGCTTCCGTCGATTTTTGAAGGCAGAAAACTACGAAACCGATTTTGATGCAACGAACAACGATTCTAAGATGAAGAAGCGTAGCGTTAGAACGAATGAAGGGGAGAAACGCAACAAGCGTACTCTGGGACAAGTGCAATGGCTGGGAGTGGAAAGCAAAAACGATGAGTGGGGATTATCTCGTCTACGACCGCAACGTCATGTGAATTTACCCGATGCAGTCGGTACACTTTTGTTGGTAAACACTTGTCGATTTTTGTGCTGCACTGCACCTGTCGTTCATTCTTTTCCTGTTGTCAACGTGTTTGTTGCTTGCTCATCAAAGCTTTCTACCCATCGTCCACCACTCGACGCATTTCCTCTCATCTTCTTTACTCCACTTTAATCATACTTCAAGATGCGTTTTTTTTTTGGAGTTTTTCCACATTTTTTCTCACGACGTTTTAAAAAAATCGTGGTATTGTCGCGCTGATAGACAATTTTAGAGCACTCAAATTTTTCGATGAATTTCATGTCAAAATTTTCCATAACCTTTTTAAGTCATAAACTAGAAAATCCTTCTTGGAAACGAACTAAGTTGCGTTTCTCTTGTAAACATAAATTTTGAAAACGTTTCTATTCTCATCCATTGACACTTACACACTATAGAAATGCCACGTAGCACACAGAATACTCTTTCTCTAAATTTTGCAGACTAGAATAGGCGTTAGGCTAAAATAAATAGTATGCTTCATTGTGGTTATGTTTTCTCAGCTTTCAATGTTGAATCGCTTCTTTTAAGGCTCAGTTAAATATTCATCTCTTTACAGTGATTCGAGTGAAACGAGTCTCACGAGCGGGAAGTTCACACAAGAAGAACAAACTCAATGAGCGCCGTGGTAACGTGAACCGTGGAGAGGATAATGCAAATAGCAATTCGAACACATTTGCAAATACTGAAACTAATCTCGAAAACTGATATCCCATCCTAGCTTCTTCTCAGTTCTTGTTCGACAATATGCCCTATTGTTTCGGTGGGTAAAACTACTTTTTACCAGTGCCGTTAAAGTTCAAATTTTTTTGCCCTTTTATATCTACGCAAAAAAAAACGATTGACAAATTACACCTACTCATTTTGGACGATCCACAAAAAAAGGAGTGATTTTTTTGAAAGTAATCTTGACCGAAAATTTGATCAAAGTTTGAGGAATTTTGCAGCTACTTTTCAGTTCGACCTTCAAATATTGTTACGAATACACACAGTTATCATTATATCTACGCAAAAAAAACGGTTGACAAATTGCACCTACTCATTTTGGACGATCCACAAAAAAAAGGAGTGATTTTTTTGGAAGTAATCTTGACCGAAAATTTGATCAAAGTTTGAGGAATTTTGCAGCTACTTTTCAGTTCGACCTTCAAATATTGTTACGAATACACAAAACCATAAAAGTGTCAAAAATTTTGTCGATCTGGAAGATAGTGGAACCAATGATCGAAGAACGCTAACATCAAGATTAACAACGCTGCAGTGTAAGCAAGCTGCACAGATTGGATTGAATTTTGATGTTGTACGCATTAGCTAGATATGTTTTCAAGGGCGCCCAATGTGCCCGTTTTGCTTCTAATATACTAAATTCGCTAAATAATACTCATTTGTTGAATATTTTATGTAATGGTATTCCTCTCCACGATACTCTTAATCAGCAGGCAACGATTGTGTGAACTAAATTTCGATTTTGCTACAATTTAATTCCTTTCGCTTTATTGTTCCTCTCTTTTCATTGTATCATCGCTTTCCAGCACTTCTTCTTCAAATCGTTTTGATTATCAATAAATATTTGTTGATCAGTCATAATGCACAGCAGATTCATCAAATATAAGTAAGTGACAATTGCATTATTTTGACAAAATTTTGTAGAATTCTTTTGTGAAAACTGAAAACTTAATTTGAACACAAAGTTGGGTTTTCCCTAATTTTTAATCGATTAGCAAGTGTTGATTTAGTCAGAAAGTGTTAACTTCATGAAACATGCATAAGCATTCAATCAATAAGGCAATTATAACTGCAATGCCAAGCTGAAAGTTCTCGTAAGTATGTAGAAAATCCTTGTATTTAAGGTGCGTATGTAACAGTTGAAAGAAGTGGTAATACTGCTGTTGACGAACGACAGCTGCGCACAATTTGTCTGGAAGGGATTTCGTAACCTCTAACAAATCTTGTTGGTAGATGCATGAACACTGGCTCGGTTCCGTCCTCTTTGTGCATGTGGAAACGGTTATGAAAGTAAAAGCAGCTGACTGCCATAAGTCCGAATTAAGGAACATTTCAGGGCTATCAATAAGCCTGACTTGAAATCCTACACCGATCAGCCAAGGGTTCGTCGTGGAAAAGAAAAGCATTCAAGTATGTGCGGTATAGGTTGTGTTCGCTAATTTCCACAGCGCAGCAGGGAAATCTGTACTGTAACCAACAAGCATTCAAGCAATCCAACCTTCCATTAACAAAACAAAGGAATCCATCGATGCACTTCAGTACTTATAAAAAACAATTTAGATGTTATTTTTTTTATCCTTCTAACCATACTCTCATCAAATTTCTCTACTTACTATAAACATAGTTTCTCGGCTTTAGAAAATTGCTCTACAATGTCCTCGAATTTGTATAGCCGTAAATGTCCAGTACCTAAACAGTTCGCCTCATTTTTCTTCATCATTTTATAGTCTATATATTCATAATGATGTTGTGAAGTGCCGAAACACTGTTCGTTATCGTGTAAATGACACCCGTCAACAATAATATTACTGTATTTTTCTTGAAAGTCGAACATAATGAGCGCATTCGAGGAGATGATTCAGAAAATTAGAGCAAACATTAGACAGTGAGTAGCAGAAAATGCAATATTGGTTCATATAGGGGCAAACTTTATGAAAATTTCGTTATCTGTGTCGAAGCTTGGTCGAGTGCTAGATGTTATAGGTAACCACAAACTAGTCTCGCAACAATCGACTGGTCACGGTTGTAAAATAAGGGTATAAATATTGTACGAGACGATAAACCTAGAATAGGAAATATTTTAGTGGATGACAACATTATCCTTCTTTGGCCGCCAATCCTGTCTTGTACAGTTGTTCTGGCTCGTCGAATAAGATTCTATCGACGAGCTCTTTGCCCTGAATGAAACAATGATCCTGATTTGACGCCTCGTACTTCCAACCACCAAAGCGACCACGCGAATAGATGCTATGCTTTTCGAGAACCTTATGCGCTCGTGCAACCTCGATGTCCCGCTATAACGAGACATTGTATGAAATTTTTGACAATTCCATTCAGTTTGCAAATTAATAGATTGCTTGGTGAGATAACTTTGGATTTCGTTTTACAAACTACCGGAATTTGTACGACCGGTGTAATATATGTATCTGTCCGCGCTTCAGAAAGCTCTTATTACCTCATAGGAGCTCTTATTACCCCCTTCTAGAAACCGTCCGAGGTTCATGTATATACCCACAGTTTTCTTTTACACTGTTAGACACTCACTGAAAAAATATAGAAAAAAAGTCACGTAAAAGGTCCCAAACACTGATTCTTGTTGTATTGTCATGGAGGCACTTATCGTCTACCAATTAAAAACATGATTTGATTCGACCTGATTTGAATACTTTTCATGCATCATATCTTGCATCTTTGGAGGAAGATTGCAAGGTGTAGCGCATGGAAATATTTTATTATTATTATTGAAACTTATAGCAGCTCTCAGCGCGAGATCGGGAGGTCCTAACAGGGGTATGCTTCTGACTCTGTATGGGTCTCTCGGTATCACACTGATAGCTGCTATAAGTCCCATGATCCCTCAATATCGGTATTCAACAACTAATATTCCACTTAAGGTCATCCATGTTGGAGGGTCTGAAAAAAGTGATTGTTGTTAGGCATGGGGTGTGTCGCTGCTGAAAAGATCGTTGCTGCTTCGTTATTGCAAAAGCATTGCTGCACTAGCTGGTCTTTTTCGTTGAAAGCCGTCCTTCATGAGCCCTGCATCACACAAACACTCGCCGAACTACTATTTCTACATACATTCCTCTTCCTCAATGCACAGGCTCTGTTCATACGTAAATCAAACCTTAAGTGAGCCCAATGAATTGAAGCTGCAATAATATGTTCGCTAATTCAAATCATCAGCAGATTCATCCGAAATTACAGCTTTCATCTGGCACTGGCGATGCGTATGGTGAGTAAAATATTTTGAAATCATTTTAGATTGTTAACGTCTGCGAAAGTGAAATACAAATATGGTACCCTAATTGTTGGTATCGGATAGCCATATGGAAGCAATGTCGAATAGACGCTAACGATTTGGTCCCTTTTGAACATCTTTTTCCTTAGCAAGCCTTCAATAGCCGCGTTGCGGATCTCTTCTTCGGTCACCTTCAAAATATTTGAGCGCAGAGTAATTTCCAAGAGATAAAGAAATCAACAAAATCAGATTTTGCAAATGACATACTGCCTGCCACCACAATATGCAATCGGTTCGATTGTTTTGTAAAAAAGAACTTCACGCTTTAAGCACAGATTTTAGGAATAAAAGTGAGCGACGTTAGTAGTGAGGGGATTCCGGCAAACATTTCTGGACGAGCTGCAATCATTGCAGTCATCTGCAACCTCAAATTCTACACTCCCGAGTTGCAATCATTGCAGTAATCTGCAACCTTTAATTCTATACCCTCGAGTTGCAATCATTGCAGTCATCTGCAACCTTTAATTTTACACCCTCGAGTTGCATAGGCAGCATATGAAAGCTGGTTCGCTCAAGTGTAGGTGCTACAGCTGTTTGACTAAACACATTCCTTGGTCGCGTTTTGATGACGATAGGTAACGCGCTAGATTTGTTGCTGTTTACGGCAATATTGTAAAGTATTACAATACGCTGAGGTGAAACTATTCCTCTGTGCATGCATGCATGAGTATTTTTGCTAATTTTTACCATCTGAGAATCAGTATCGTTCCTAGGTCCGCGCTTCATGAAAGCAACTAGTTTTACTACTGGTGACGCACCCTTCCGCAAACATACGGTGCCACGACATAAGTGTAACGTATACCTTTCGGTACAATAAATAAGCTAATGAATAAATAAAATTGAAAACTTCACAAGTTTGAGCGGCAGAAATGGAACCTCTTATGTACTTTAAAATTGCTTTTATTCGTGAAAGGATCATCCAAAAAGTTGCTCTCACCGGATCATCGACCTTTCTGCCACACTCGCACAGAAGTGACCAATATTTGCTGCTATCTGGTGTGAAATCGCCGAAGTTCGATAGTATGGTCACCCTGTAGAAGGGTACATCCAAATCGGGGATATACAACCATGTTAGATTCTCCAGGAAGTCAGTGAGGGGCTTCTTTAACCCAACACCAACAATAAAAACCTGCAATGCAGATCAGGCGATTACGCGTCCGAGTGAAAAAATGGCTTTGCAAAATACTTCGACGTCAAATTGAGGCAGAAATGCTTTTGCAGAACTTGATTTTTGTGGTACTCCATAACAGAAATGCAGCAAACATGTTCTGAACTTATAAAAGCACTCCCAAGAGGAATAACACTTCAAGCAACACCGAAGCCAACCATGAAACGGAATCTCTGCTGCCGTTATGGAAATTTCCAAACTTTTAAGCACTCTTAGAACTTCTTGGTCATGATTTTTTTGTCTAGTAATGACTTCACATTTCCTACATATATTTAACTGTGATCTATTCAGTTAGTTATTCGAAAGCTAAGTATTACACTATTTGTTCTGTTCGAATTGAAGAACCATCCGAGCGAAATCAAAACCAAAACCTCCCATAACAGGAGGCGATGACAACGTCAACTCCTGCTCGTAAACTGCTTTCTAAAGCAATCCACCTTGCAAGGAGCGGCTGCAATTGCAGGGTGAACAACTGTCAAGGAGAACAACTGAAAGTGATTAGAATGACTGGAAATTTATTGGTATGAATTTTCAAAAAAAAAAAAACTTCTGGAGGTGAGTGGATATTCTCACGATCCAAAATGAGTCACACGATGAGGAGTACCCTCACTGCTTATCAGTTTTTCACCACAACAATATTCGATCACAAGGAAGAAGATACGTGGTAACTGGCAGACACTCGATTTCTTCTTCTTTCGTACATGCTCTCGTTTACTATGCAATAGCACATTTTATTGTGCTAGCTAGCAAAGGAGTTTGCCTCGGCAGACAAAACTGCGTACAATGCATAACAATGTTGAAAAAATATCAGTGATCACCTTACTGCGTTGAACTCGTAGTTCAGGACATAGCTTTGTGTGCTTGATGAGTAGATCCAACGGTGACGTATTAATGAGAATATCATAGTCAAAATGGATCGTCTTGTCTCCATCCTCCGTTTTTTCTACGCACGTCACCACTTTGTCAACAAAGTTCACATTGGTCACCTACAGTTTCATCGTCAGTTGTTTCGTAACGACGGTCACATGGCTTCGCCAAAGCTGTTATGCATTAGTCAGGCATAAAGCGATATCATACACAAGCAAACCCTCTCCTCCCATCTCCCTCCTTTAGTTTTGGGGGCAAGAGGTTGGTCGCCTTTAAATATCAGAATTTTCGAGAAGAGTGATTCGCAATCAGCAGACTGATAAGCATATGACAGAATTGAAAATTCCGAAAAGTGCTCAAGAAATCTTGAAAATTCTTGAAAAGCGCAGGAATTTCGGCGCTTTAGGCTCTTTAGCACTTGTGGGCCATTGCAAGCCATTAGTCGCATATTTTACGAACTTATCTCGCCCAAAACCGTGATGCAAAACTGTGGGCTAGAAATAGCGACCCGGGAAATTTGGCCAATGATTCCCAAAATTTGGTTCGGGAGTGATGACACGCAAAAAATCTCGAAAATTGGGAAAATGTCCGTGCTTGATTCATGTAAAGCGTATACTGCAATCTCCTTGCCCGACCAGTCTGACGACCGACCACGCCTCATCACTTAAATCATTCACATGTCCCAGATCGGTGATGTTGGCAGTTCAAAATGGGCATCCAAACCAACGATATCGTATATTTTGCAAACTAGCGGGGTTCGCGCAATAGGCGCCACAGTTACATTTCGATCTCAACATGATCTGAATGCAGCAGAAACTGATTTATGGCTGATTCCGGGAACGCATCCGTATTCCGCTGAGGAAGACGGCGTTTCGCAATCGGGTATAGTGGAGATAGGCGAGGGTGCGCTCTCTCCTTCAACAGGCAACGCTAACTTTTCATAGGGTGGAGGTGTGTTTAGGCAGTCACATTTTATTGAGACAAAAAGAGGCTGTATCTGAAAGGAACGTTTGCATTAAGACTAGACATGACACTCGAAAAGGTAATGGGCGATTTATGGACTCGGCAATGTTTAATTACCCAAGTTTGAGGTATCGATGGCGTTGGGCATGGATTCGGAGACATATGCAAAACTCCGCGCTGACATACGGGCTGATCTTCGTGAGGAAATCATGGCCGAAGTCCGTCAGCAGCTTATACCGATGGTTCGAGCGCTGGTTCAAGAAGTGATGGACAGTGTGAAATCGACGGTGGCAGCAACGCAGTTCGACCAAGGTACTCATTATTTGACTGCAGTTCAACAGGCCGAGGAGAAAGAAATTCGCGAAAGGTCTGTCGTTCTTGTGGGAGTGAATGAAGTTACTGATGTCCCTCCCAGAAACAGGAATAACGTCGACTGTGAAACGGTCCTAGATATCTTTGACACAATCAATTCCGATTCCGTTCCTCACCAAATCTTCAGAATGGGATCGCAGCAAGAGGGCAGAAAAAGACCAATTAAAGTTATCTTTGGTAATTCGCATGACGCGAAGCAGGTTCTTCGCAACGCACGCAGCCTGAAAGGAACGAGATTCCAACATGTTTGTATCCGCCCATCCTTAACGACTGAAGAGAGAAGAAAACAATGGGAGGAACGCCAGAAGCGTAGGCAAACTCAGCAAGCCGTCACTCCGCTGATCATAAGAGGCGGCCAGTTAGTACGCAAAGCCGACAGAAAAAATGGAGAACATGTGAAAATTCTTCACGGTCAGGGCCCTTCCAACGGTCAGGGCCCTCCCAATATCCAGGCCCTCGAAACCCACGGCTGACTGTCTTCTCGAACAACGCAAATCAGGATAACATGAGCAACTTTCGTTCACCTACCGGTCGCATCAACTCGGTTAAACAAGTATCATCTTTTAATTGTGTATTCTATAATTGTCGCTCTGTTTTGAACAAGCTTCCGGTGTTAGAATCTCTTCAGCGCTTTGACGCTCCAGACATTATAGGTCTTTGCGAAACATGGCTATCAGATAAAATACCCGATTCACTGTTATCACTGAACTCTAAATATAATGTTCTTCGTTCGGACAGGTCTTGCAGTATGAAAGGGGGTGGTGTCGCCATTCTGGCGAAAAGGCATCTTTCATTTGAAGGAACTGAAACGTTGGCGCTGAACTCCGGATGTGAGCTTGTGAGTGCTGATTTTTCGTGTGCAAATGCTTATCATTTTCGTTTTATAGTGGCATATCGTAGACCAGAATGTAGTGTTCAGGAAACTAGGGAGTTTTTCGACTGCTTAACTAACTGGTGCTGCGTTGTCCATACCACAATCATTGTTGGTGACTTCAACATCCCCCTTTCCCGAACTAGGAGTTATAATGTCGATATGTTGACCGACTTTCTTGCAGAATGTGGTCTTGTTAGCCTGATTGATGAGTCTACCCGCGAAAACAGTTTGCTGGATTTGCTACTCAGCATAGACGCTGCTTTAATAAACAATCCTCGTGTAACCCCGAACTTTGGAACGAGTGATCACTGTAGTATTAGCTTGAAGTTACTGGGTCCTCTCGATCAGTTGTAGCAGACCTCCATCGTAACTACAATCATTGTGATTGGGCACAGATCAATGATTATTTGTTAGGATACGACTGGGATTTTGAGTTTGGTTCATGTTGCAGCTTAGAAGATATGTATGCTGTAATTTTAGATTTTCGACTGCTTAACTAACTGGTGCTGCGTTGTCCATACCACAATCATTGTTGGTGACTTCAACATCCCCCTTTCCCGAACTAGGAGTTATAATGTCGATATGTTGACCGACTTTCTTGCAGAATGTGGTCTTGTTAGCCTGATTTATGAGCCTACCCGCGAAAACAGTTTGCTGGATTTGCTACTCAGCACAGACGCTGCTTTAATAAACAATCCTCGTGTAACCCCGAACTTTGGAACGAGTGATCACTGTGGTATTAGCTTTGAAGTTACTGGGTCCTCTCGATCAGTTGTAGCAGACCTCCATCGTAACTACAATCATTGTGATTGGGCACAGATCAATGATTATTTGTTGGGATACGACTGGGATTTTGAGTTTGGTTCATGTTGCAGCTTAGAAGATATGTATGCTGTATTTTTAGACTTGTTGAATCGTGTTATTGATAGATTTGTCCCTCTACGGAAAAATAAGGCGCTTACTGCCCGAATGCCTTCTTATCTTCAGCGAATAGCTTCGAAGCGATATTTCCTGTGGAAGGATAGGCGAAAAGCGCATAAAATGACCGCATTTCGAAAATGCTCCAAAGATTACCGCAAGGCATGCAAAAAGTGGGCGAGGAATCGTGAAAAACGCCTTATTTTTTCTAAAAACCGTGATGCGTTCTTTAAATACATGAACAACAAAATCAGGTCACATTACTGCATTGGATCCATCACTACTGACGACGGTCGTCACCTCTCTGATGATTATGCAAAGTCGGAACAATTCGCCTCATTCTTCGAGCAGGTTTTTAAAACAGATAACGGCATTCTTCCGTCCTTCCACGTGAATATGCAGCATCATCTGGGTGCCATCAGCATAGATTCAGACATAGTCAGAGAGGCTATTTCTGAGCTTAATGATAAGGTATCGCTAACACCAGAGGGTATACCTTCGCGATTTATCAAGAAAACTGCGACAGGCCTTTGTTACCCCTTATGTATTCTATTCAAACATAGTATTGCACTGGGCATCGTTCCGAATGCTTGGAAAACTGCGATAGTAATACCGTTACCGAAAAAGCCCCCCCTAAACCGCGTTTCCAACTACCGTCCCATTAGTCTTACCTCATCATTTTGCAAGGTGCTTGAAATTGTTTTAAGAAAATCAATACTGAGTCACCTTAGTCTGTCTAACATTATCAGCGATAACCAGCATGGTTTTCTGAAAGGAAAATCTACGCTCACGCAGCTGTTAACATCCTGCTGCGACTGGTATGCTGGTCTCAATAACGGTTTCCAAACAGATGTGGTCTATATTGACTTCGCCAAGGCGTTTGACTCGGTGACCCATCCAAAGCTACTGCTGAAGTTGAAGGCCTATGGAATAGGTGGCAGTGTCCTAACTTGGTTAAAAAACTTTTTATGTGGACGCAGTTTTAGAGTGAAAGTCGGGAATGCCTTGTCTTCTTCTCATTTTGTGCTCAGTGGGGTGCCTCAAGGTAGCCTTCTAGGGCCTCTATTATTTTTGCTTTATGTCAATGATCTTCCAAAGAGCTTGCTAAGTTGCTGTAAGCTCTATGCTGATGATGTGAAGATATACAGACCTATTACAGATCCCCAGTTCGATTACAATGTGCTACGTCCGGACATGATTTCACTGGAACAGTGGTCACAGCTATGGCAACTTGATATATCCCCTGAGAAATGTTTTGTCCTGCATTTAAATTTCTCGACTGAATGCCCTCTACATTTATGCGGTTTCGATCTTCCTGCAAAGGAAGTGATGAAGGATCTAGGTGTTTATGTGAGTTCCGACCTTAATTGGCATAATCACTGTGTTGAAGTTTCGCGGAGAGCTGCTCAAGTAGCGAACTACATTCTGCGCGCTGTGCAATACAGTAGCGTTGAAAGTTATCGGAAAGCCTTCGTTGCTTACTGTCGCCCCATCTTAGAATACTGTACTCAGGTCTGGTCCCCGTCTGTGAAAAGGGATATCGAAATGATCGAAAGAGTCCAACGACGATTTACTAAGATGGCTTTTAGGAAAGCTTTTCGTGGGCCGTTCCAGCCCAATTATGAGCAGCGACTTCGCATTTTTGATTTGAAACCTCTATGGTATCGAAGAACTCAGTTCGACCTACATTTATGTTTTAAGATTGTTAAAGGTTTTTCGGGAATTCCGTTCAAGAGCATTTTTTCTTTTGCAAAGTTTGCATCACGCTCGAGGTTTCACCTTCTGCAAATCGAAAGGAAGACAACGAGTCGAATTGATGTGCTTAACTCTTTCGCTTTTCGTGTTGTACCTATCTGGAACTCCTTGCCATGTGATGTCGTTATGGCTGGTAATTTGTCTTGTTTTAAGCGACGCTTGGAGCAGTGTGATCTAACGACAATACCTGCTGCTTGCCGGCTGTAATTCATTATCGACTGTTATTATGCATCCCTACATGTCCATTGCTTATGATCTCTTGTTTTTCTACTCTCATCAATGTCTATGGGTATTTAAACGCATGGTTAATTGCAGTGTTTATACTTATGAATATATTATAGCTTTCGTGTATACTTTTTTTTTTCTGGAGGCGTTGTTACATGCTTTCTTTATTGTAAATAAAGATTCTCTCTCTCAATGGTCCTGTATTAAAGCACATTATGACGCGGTGAGTAACTCACAAACGGTCGTTTCAGAAGCAGTGAACGAATAAAGTGGCAAAATGAAAAAGATGTGAAAAAACTTTTGCCATAACCTGCATTATCCGTATTCCGCTAAGAAAGACTGTGTTTGTATTAACAAACACCTCCATCAACCTGATAACAAACCCCTCCATCAACCTGATATGTCGGCAAGCGGGGGATTGCATATGCCCCCTCGCTGGCATGGACGAGAAAAATGAGGGACCCTTCACAAGCGCACAGGTGAAATTACAATATGTTAGTAACTTAAGGGAAGCGTCGAACAAGATGGCTCTCGAGACAACCACTGAACCTTCGTATGCGAGCAGTCCTCAAGCTTTCGACCATACTATAAGTATGACCACATATGATTGTTTTTCTTTTCTATAGATGCAGCATTCTTTTTGAAATCAACTGAGCTGTGCGTGTTTAGAATTGCCAAAGAAAACCATATGCAAGAAAGCTTAGCAGTGACAAAAGGAAGAATGGTCTGAACACAAAACGAACGAGACCTTACCTCGCAATTGAAACGGAACCAATTTTGTGGCAACTTAGCGGCCATAGCTTTCCATATTGTGCCTGTTCCACCGTGCTTTGGGAATATAAACGTCGCATTGGGGCCCCAGCCGAAATCAGCCTGCTAAAATAGCCCAAAATAGCCCGGAATCAGCCCGAAAAACCGCTTATTTTTATGATAGAATCTGAAATATCTGCCCGAGATGTTATCGTTACTAGATTTATTAGCTCATATCCTTTACTAAAATCATTTTGCATTTTCAAATCAATTTTGATGGGCTTTTTGTCGGATTTCTTCGCTCATATAACTTGTTTCCTAGAGAAGCTGTTTTTGTGGTTCGAAAAATGTTGCAGTGAGAATCGTTTAAGTTATCGTTTTTACCGTTCGTTACAGCGGAGCGGTTAGCCTCATGAACACAAATTCCATATTGAGGGCTTATACGTTAATCATAAGACAATCATTTTAGAAAGATGTAACCGCATTAGTTAAAATAATTGGCAATAGCGGTAAAGTAGCTAAGAAGAAAATGTGTAAAGGGAGTATTTTTATATGGCAAACGAGTTTCCATGGCAGAGATGTGTATGCAGGAAAAGTGTTTTTTTTTTTGAAAATCACGAACAGTTGTTAGTAATTAGCCAAATTAAAATAAACGGAACCGCCAGTTCGTGTTGACTCATCGCGCATAGCTGATCGAGTTTCGCTGGAGATACTTTCGCCACTCGTGTTCCTACCCAAATCGGATTCAACTCTTCGGTCTCCACAGTCCACACCTAATTCTTACTCATTAATGTTTTTTTTCTTGCTTCCACAATTTACCATAGCGGAAAATTTGCCACCTGGACACGATAAAAGCTTAGGTTTCCACCTCTTCCGAAAGCAGTAAAAAAATATTAGCAAGGGTAAGGGGTGCAGGAGTAGGGAGAGCTGGATTAGAGATTTTAAGTCAGCTAAAGCGATCGCCGTTTAGAGACGAAATGAATTGCCTGGTTTTAAGGCAAATGTTCCATGACTCCGTATGATCGAGGCGGTGAAAGAGAATTTCTCGTTGGCAATATTAATATCGCTATGTTGGCATTGCACGATTCGTGTTCCACTCTCACTATTAATCTACAGGAATATTTATTTGGCCTCTAAACGACCTTCTAAGGGCTGAGTCTATCGGTGTATCCGACAACAAAATTTCAGCAAAACTCTTCTTTGTTTAAACGTATAGTCGACTGAAAATATCTCTCACCATTGTGGCGTTGAGAATTTTACGAAAAAATTTTGTAAAACAAAAAATTATTTTTTTTTAACACTAACAGAATCTGAACATCTGCAACGTTCACCTTGCGTGTATATGGCCGAAAGAAGTATTTTCTAATCGTTGCTCCAAAATTATTAACGACCCATTCATCGAACGTTTTCGGCACATCGTTTTTTTCCTTAAAATGTGCGCTAATATTGATGATTCCAGTTTTGGGAATTCTCCTCGTTGATTAACTGCAGTTGAAATGAAACGAAAAAAAGCAACCTGTTTTGCTTTTTATGCGTCACTCATGGGCTTTTTCACCGCTTGTGACGACTGGTCGAACTGCTTTCTGTATGTGCATTGGCAAATTATCTTAGTGGCGTCATGTTCATGCTTATGCATTTGAATGTGCATATGTATTCTACTTATGTATTGACTGGTTTCAATTCAACAACCACGGCAGCTCGAGTTATGAAAATTAAATTTTGCTAAGTTTAATGTATACATCACTTTCAAATCGACCGATGGACAGTGAGGGACATAAGTCGCTGAGGTATAGATAGATAGAGGCACATAACACGTAAAGTCCACAAAAATAAACGAATTTTAGCGAACGATTTGTACGAGAGGTCGGATTAGTTCAAAGTTTAAAGCACACGTGTATCAGATTTTGTAAATGGTACAAGAAAACGGAATACATCCATAATAGAGATATTTTACCATTTATGAGCGATTTATGAAATCTGTCTACTGGTTGGGGCTGCAAAAGCATATATCGCGCCAGCATGCTGATGTGCATTCCTACTTGCTATTATACCAAGGATGTAAGCCAAAGTTATCTGTATCATTTAAAAAACTCAGACATTCTCAACTACACGAAAAATATGCATTTCTAAATGGTACCACAAAAAAAGCAACACAACCTTAGGCCATTCTTATTTGAAATTAAGCAACACAACCTTAGGCCATTCTTATTTGAAATTTTAAAGGTCAAACTAGCACGTAATGGGCACAGTCAACCCTTTTTCAAAAAAATTCATTGTTTGAATTTCTGAAGGATATAGTGCTTCAGTTATTTAAATAATTATTTTTTTAGTAGAACTGGGAGTAAATTTTAATAAATCAGCTAACATTTTCATATCGTTCTTTCAATTCTGCGACAGCGCTCTTCTTAGCCTCTTCCGGGAATAGGTGAACAGCAAACTGTGCTGGATAGGGCACCAAATGGACCCCCTCTTCATTGAACATGTGGCTAATGTCGACCTGAAATTAATTAGTTGAGGTGTTATATATATTATACATATGTTGTTGCCATGGTGCTCGTTAACGATATAGCTGTTGCCATGAATAACTTTTGGAAAAAAGAATGAGATATTCATGTTGCGCGTTATTCGGAACCAGTAAATCACCTTGCAATTCCTCGTTATGCTATTCCAATCATCATGTGCCCACTTCAGCGCTTTAAAGTAGTAAGGGTAGTTATGAGAGAATGTGATATGCACTCCCATATCCCATAGAAATCCTTTCTCATCCTTCTCGGTTCTTGACAAGCCTCCAGCAAACGATTCCTGAAATATATATGTGGGATCATTAGAGCAAAAGTACAGTTCATGTACCTCAAATAGTTCAGCAGTTCTCCGTAAATGAACAACTGTTGCTCACCACTTTTTTCATTCTTAAATGTATTTTTATTATCGAATAGGATAGCGAATTATGCAAAGCAAATTATTTAAAGTAATCTAAAGCCCTAACCGCTGATTAGCAATGCTAATCATGCGCTCAGATATTTTTGTTGGGATGCTCCAAAAAATTGATAAATGAGAACTTGTGCCAGGAGACTGCAACAATTTGAGCTTTGTGATTTATCTTTTAGCCCGAAGAACTGCTCACAAATGATGAAAATTCATATTTCATCAATTCCGAAAGCGCATACAAGACTACATCTAAAAGTTGCTTTTCTATTCA
Source organism: Toxocara canis (assembly GCA_000803305.1). Taxonomy (NCBI): domain Eukaryota; kingdom Metazoa; phylum Nematoda; class Chromadorea; order Rhabditida; family Toxocaridae; genus Toxocara; species Toxocara canis. The sequence continues at coordinate 421,585 of JPKZ01001541.1, forward strand.
GTTATGCAAGGCGATTTTTCATAAAAGCAACGATCTAAAATGCCTCGTGAACTTTTGCATCTTCACGAGAGTAGAAACTCTTTTGGCAGGCGCAACGAAGTGCATCGAAAGTGAGGGTCGGGATGACCCTATGGAGAAGGTCTTAGCGACCAACCTCGAATTGAAAATCCGCAGGACACACGAACATGACAACGGTGCAATGCACTTTGTAGAACCAGATTTGCCAAAACACACTATTTGCTCTTTTGTCCAATAAACACATGCGGCACTCGTGCGTGCTTACTGTCAATACTGTCATTACTGTCAGTTTTTTGGCTCCAGACAGCGTCATTCTAATATTCATTTTTTTTCCCACTTCAGAAACGTCACTTCACGAAAATCCTTTCAAAATCCTCTCCCCATCGTACGCCTTTTTAACAAAATATTTAAAACGCTGTAAATTTTACGTCATATCGATTCACATCTTCAACAAGTTATTCGCTTAGGAAGTTTATAGTACTCACTCGTTCGAGTAGAATAATGTCGACTTTTTTTGCAGCCTCGTTACTCTGCTGAAGTTCATGAAGTCTATACGCCACTCCGAGACCGGTTGGTGCAGCTCCAATAACAACGATTTTCATATTTTGTTGAGTTTCGATAAGCTCCTGGAAAAAACAAAAAATTATAACGATCCAAATTGCTTTGCAATTTGCCAAAAAATTTCTCGTTCACGAATATTATATATCGCATTATGGAAAAACCTTGATCGAATTAAGCGGTAAACTTCTCTTTGAGATAACTTTTTACGAAGCAAGATTTGAGCAATTTCATAGCAAATTTGCCCTTATTGAAATTCAGCTAATCGCATGTACAGATTTTCCGCTAGAACGCTAGAAAGAAATGAAACCTTTAAGAAAGACTTTTATTCAATCGAAGCAATTTTAATCGAAAGTCGACATCCTAATCCATGATTGCTGATACTTCTTTCATAGTTGATTACGGTGCGAAATTTGAGAGATTTTAAAACTGTGTTAAGGTATAGTTAGTAATAACACTGATGTGAATCCGTGAAATTTAATCTCAAAATTTTCTCGCTCATAGATATTTGGTTGCCGGCAAATGTTGCTTACAGTTGTGGTTTTCTTTCCGACATTCGATTTGAGTCTTTTTGGCTCATTCATCTCTGTTATGTTGATCTTGAGGTAATATTATTGCCGCTTTGCAATAATATTAATTAATAGCAGCAGCAATAATAATAGTAACAAATTTGCCGTTTCATTGAAGGCATATTTCAAGTTTTGAAGAAAACTGCTTAAGTATGCTTCCAAAGATAAGAATTATGGTACTGAGGCGAGAACTGTGGTATTGAGGTGAGAATTATGGTACTAAGGCGAAAATTATGGTAGTTTTTGCTCTCATTTAAAATGGTTTCTTTTTGCTTTTTGCAAGACTTTCATGTGAGACTGTGTGTGTTGAGATATGAATTATGGTACTGAGGCGAGAACTGTGGTATTGAGGTGAGAATTATGGTAATGAGATGAGAATTATGGTATTGAGGTGAGAATTATGGTACTAAGGCGAAAATTGTGGTATTGAGGTTGAATCCTTCGAATATAGTAAGTAAAATATTCCGTTGCTTAAATTTTTCATCCAGTTTTGCCTAAACACTTAATCACGCTTAACTGCTTAAGTATGCTTCCAAAGATAAGCGTCATATAATTAAATATCCTACAAAATTTAAGCATTCAATGCAAATAATTTTCTGGTTCAGTTTTCATTAAAAGTATTTCATAAAATTTTCCGGCACATGGTCCAATTTTCTCGGAAAGGAAAGATGGTTTTTGTTATTGCTAGATTACTGACCAGAGATGATCATTCGTGAAAATGGTTTCTACTGCGAATGAGACTATAATATGATACATTATAAAACATGTCTGAAAGTAGTTAATAACGGATAGCATATTGCGTTATGAAACGATAGAACCGTCAAAAACTACGAGAAACACAAAAGACAAAGAATAATTCAATGACAGCAAGAATTTCTTAACAACAATAATTTCTGAATTGTAAAAAAGAAAGAAAACATTTTATTTTTTTGCGATCGCCGTTGAAAACCAAAAGATAAAAAAGTGAAGATATGCGATAGCTGTATTGAGAGGTGCACACAGGTGGTGTTGACGTGCTGAATTCAACGAATGAGACAGATGACACGATTTGTGCGCACAGTTTTTGCCGTTTCACATTGTTTTTATCAAATGAACAATAACAGGCGTTCACATCACCATCGATACATATCGCAAAGTTCAAATGTGCTCGCAAAACGTATATTCTTTCTCGGAATATTTTTTATTTCCACCTCCGGCATTATTTATTTTTTTGGTCATTCAATTACGGCAATGATCAAACATCCTCAAAGTTAGCTTAATTATACGTATTTAATCATGCACGATGATGACCGTATGGGTGCAAAACGTTTATAAAGGCTTTACATGGTTTGCATTAATAAAGATTTTCATCAAGACACTCACACTGGTTTGATCCGCAGAAATAAAGCCAACAACTTCATTGAAATACGTACTGGGAAAGAATACTGCCATCAAACAGCGCTTTATTCTGTATCGAGATTTTGCTTGACGTAATAAAAACAAATGAGCGATTGCACAGTTGACTTGCTACGCCAAAGCAAATCTCAAATATCGGAATTTCACTAAAGTGACGCGCTAATTAACTGGAACAACCTGTACATCCATCACACGTTAGCTTATATTTCCTCCTCCTCCCCTCACCCCCTCACTCCCCTCACCTCCCTCACCCTTCTCTCCCCTTCCCCTCGGTCACGTGGTTTGTAAAATAAGGCATCAATTTCGGTTGATGCCAGAATCATGTGAGTAAAATAAGGAAAAAGTCGCATCGTAAAATCCCTTAAGATTTATTGACTTCTCGAAAACAACAGGTGTCAAGGCAACCAATAGATCTAAGCGCACCTTACCTCTGAGCGAGTGACGTCATCGAAGCGAAAAGTATTCCACTTTTCGTGCTGTGTTCGTGCCTGTAAAGGGTACAGTATAGTAACAGTAAAATACGGTCCCAAATTTAAACCCCAACTACAGTATAAGTGCAGTATAGCCCGACTTTCGAAAGATGGTACAAGTACGGATAGCATCATACCCGTTTTTTGTAAAACGGTACAAGCACATCGTCTTGGTTGTTGAAATGGATGGAGTGGTTGCTCGAAAATGATGGGCTAAATTTCATATTTCGCACTTAACTACAGTATAAGTGCAGTATAGCCCGACTTTCGAAAGATGGTACAAGTACGGATAGCATCATACCCGTTTTTTGTAAAACGGTACAAGCACATCGTCTCCCATTTTCCAACGCATTTCTGCTTAAAATGTATTTCGTATTTTCACAGTTCAGCATATCACCACCGCGTTTTTCTTGCTTCAAACATGAGCGTTGGGTACCGATGCGCTTCTATTATTGGTTGTTGAAATGGATGAAGTGGTTGCTCGAAAATGATGGGCTAAATTTCATATTTCGCACTTACATTTAGAGGTGAGAGGTTGATTTATATTCGCAAATTTGTTTTCCAGCCCTCCGAAGGTGATACCTTACGTCTAGTTCTCATTTCTTGAGCGTGTTTTCCCTTTTTACTGTTGGAGAATTGCTGATGTTCCATTTCTTCAAAATGAGCGACCCTCAAGGTGCACAGAAGCAGGGTAGAAATCGCGGCCTATCGCACTCGGCATAGCAGTTTTAGACGGTGATTGTGGGAAGCTACAAGTGTCCAAGATCTGACGAGCATGAACTACTGGGTTTGAACACGACAGATACTGCGGAACATCTGAAAGTGCAACATGAATCTGAATATGCAAAGCTGTCAAAAGCATCGAGCGGTCTGAAACACCCAATAAAGCAAAGTATATCGGGTGTCTCTAAGCGTCGATACCACACCTTAACATTCGTGGGAGAACTGCAGTAAGCGAGTTCAGGTAAGCGCGGCAAAGAAAAGTTGCATAAAGGTTCTCCAAGTTCTCCTAGCTCCACCACATGTGTCTCCAAATACTTCCTTAGCCACGAGTTTCGCTAGTACTTGGCTGTCGTGAATCCGCTATTCATTCTTCCAAAGTTTGAGGACAGTTTTTTTCTCATTGAAAAAGGCGACTGAGAGCGATCGAGCAGAAGACTGTGTTAGATATGAAAGCGCCGGTTGGGAAGTCCACCATTTACAGCTGAAGGAATAATAAGGATTCGCATATTCAGGAAACGATCCATAATATTGGGAATTGATCCTCAACAATGCATTCCTGGATTTGAGAAACTCAAAATAATATTACGATTCATTGACATGAGTCTATCTGAAAATCATGAACAGGTCAAATATCGGCGAGTCATCGATGTACGGAGTGGTAACTGACTCAGACGTAAATTTAGTGTTTGCTTTAGAAAAAGAATTCGAACTGCTGCACCTTCCAAAAGAAAGGATGGACTGGGAAGAGATTACAACAGTACTCAAATGAAGAAGATGATGCTAATCTATTAGCTGAAGGGTGACACGTTTGAGTTTGATGAGGGCGAAACTGATAATTTCAATGAGGTCGAGAGAAAAAGTGGATTGCTATGCAATTTCCGAAAATACAACTACATTGCAGCTGGCGTCAGCAGATGGTCTGAAGGCAGCCGGATGACCTGGAGACGATAAGGTGGAAAGGGTCATAAGAAAGGTCAGGAAATCGCATCTGCTACTTCGGAAGTTACTAGCGTTCAATGGAGCTGCACAGACGGAACCACTACGACTGGGACGTGCGCACGACGAACGAGGCAGATGCACGTCAGTCACTGCTGTCAACGTGCGTGTTATAAATTGGTAAACACTATTTGCTATGGGTTTTACCTGTTAAACTGTTATTTTCTCTATGACGCAATAATTCAGAAATTTTGAAGGCAATAGCGAGCCCCTCGCAGTCCATCCATCAGCGCATAGCTGGCCTTCTTGCAGTCACGTCATGCACAGCACCTGACGCGTATACAGCAGCTGAAGGAAGGCCCGAAGACAAGACCGAGGAATCCGAAAAATGTTCGCGTCAACCAAGTCCTCGTCAGATATATGCGAAAGTACCAGCTTAGTACCATCTCACATGTCGTTTTTGCGCATTCATCGTTGTTGTCTTAATGGATGGCGCAATTTCCCATTACATCCTAGAGAGTTTATTGAATTGGTGTGACTATTCATAAATTACATCAGCGTTACTGTGGCAGGTCTTGAGCGGATTTTACATGGTTATTGTTATATGCGCCAGTTTTAAATTGTTTTGGACAATTCTCGGTTTATCTCTTTCAATCTGCTCTTCTAAACACATGTCGATAGTAGCCATTGAAGTTTCGCTTGCCTGTAAAATACCACCGGATGCGCTGAGTGTTCGGTTAATACCTTCGCCATACCTTATGGCATGCAATACTTCGTTTCCCACACAGATCGGTTCGGTTTAAGGAGCAAAAAAAAGACTCAAAGAGGACGGCCGCTCAAGTCGAAAAACGGTCGGTTACACGGAAGACGACAACGAGCGATTGCAAAGGAGTAGACCAGCGGTAAACGCCGGCAACTGAAGACGGCAACTACACATAACAGTGTTTGCACGAATCACCATATGGAAGAGACCGTAGCAAAAGGGGAACAGCCAAGACTGTCCGTTTCGAGTTGCCCATGCAACAATGGCTGTAAAAAGTGTAAATGAAGCACTTGCGTCATGTGCGAGGTGTCCGCTGTACAGTGACTCATGTTAGTTCCGTCGACCAGAAGCCAAGAGAGCGGGCGAGAGTAGTAGTACGGGGCGATGGCAACTGCTTTTACACGCTGGTATTATGCCTCTTGGGGGGGGGGGGGGGGGTACGCATCTCTCGGGATGGTATTGCGCCTCTCACAGGCTGGTATTACGCCTATCACGTGCTCCAAAAGCGAAACATTCTCGTAATAACTTTTGTACATATTGTTTGTGATTCAATTTCCTGTCATGTTGATCGCCGTATTTTATCACAGATTTGTTAAAGAGTGGTCCGATATTGTTTGTGCTTCGTCGGTCCCTTGTGCTCATCTGCGCATTTCATCGCGAGTTCATAGCCATCTATTGTTTCCGCTACTGTTAAACGTAAATGAAGTTTACAATTCTTTTCCTTTTCGAATCGTCCAGGTTTAGAAAAAACTTCATAAGCATGTCGTTTCAGCGTCTACTGTTTCGGCGCTCACAAATCCTCTAAAGCACATCGATTTCGGAAAAATCTATGAGTTTGTGTTCCTTCGATAAATGTTTTTGTCTATCATGATCAACTCCGTTATTTGCCCTTCCTCTTTGTTTACTTTGCCATTCATTTTATGCTTTGCTTGGTAGAGTAAATGCTTTACTACCATAGCTACTGCTGTGTTACCATACTTTTTGAAAAGTGCCTAATATCGACTCCTAAATCTTGCTCCTTCATGCACTTATAGGTTGACATACGTTGGCGACCATTCGTTTTTCAGAAATGTCATGTTTTATCATAGCATATCAATGATTATGATAGAGCTTTTAATGCTCTTTAAGACGGGCATAGTCTCCATCTCGAATTCTTGTCCCCTCAATATATATGTTTTTAGATCTATTGCGACGTTTCAGCCGCTAAATGGCGAGGACGGCGTCGCTCGTTAAAGTCACGCCTTCACTCCATCTCTCTCTTGCGCGCTTTCTTTGCCTCTCTCGCGTTTATGGTGCGTGGCAAAGTGTGCCGATCCCGTCGAGACTACGGCTTTAATGATAATAACAGCAATTGTAAAGAATTTTCTGCAAACCGTGCGGTGAGACGACTTGAGTCGGATATTGCCCGAGCTTCAGAATCACTGTAAACATATTCCACAAACAGCCTACCTTGGGACCAGATCGCTGCCGTAAAAGTACGAATAACATTTTCAAAGCGACTCTACAATCTACTATGGTTCGTGTAATGAATGGGCGCAGTTGCCGTCTGTTGCGTTCGATAGGACGAAAAATAATAGATGTGACATCATTTCGTTACCCGAAACCGACTGCTTCCTAAATAGCAGTGATGTCATTGTAGCAAAATTTCCAGTATAATATGGTGCTTGTACTTCTTCTTCAAAAATGGTATGATACCATCTTTTAAAAAAGCGAGTTTACTTAACATACACCGCACATGCGAATCCAGTTTTACTGCAAAACCATACCAAACACTTCGATTAAAAAGTACAACGTATATACTCCACAATTCGTGCCTTCAATTTTTCTTCATTTGTATGAAGAAGGCCACAAGGATTAATCTATCGACGCGCAGATAAAGGAAAGCCACCCGAGGCATTCCAATGGAGAATGTGATTGCTGTTGAAAAGATAAGCGTAGGTCATAGAAAAAAGCTTCGAAATACATCACGGATTTCTTTATCGAAAACGCAATCAACAAGCGCGACGTGACGTACTGTTTATACAGATTAGATACAACTGACAGTTCTTAAATATGCAGAAACATAGAAGAGAGTCACGTGAACAACATGACGAACGGTGTCTCATTTATGAGGCGATGAGCGATGTGCATAATTACAGCACTGATTTATAGTGACAACATTGGTCACTTTTGAGGGTCTTAGCCGTAACTGTCGTCGGAAAGCAGCTCTGTAGTCGGCACTGTAATAACACGAAACATTGAACAGTAGACCGCATTTACTAGCACCACTTAACAATACATCAGGTGGGATAGCGCTCGAATGCTTGCTTGTAAGAAGATATTCGCCAAAGTGACGCTTCTGCGCATGAATGAAGACGCTTTTCGTGCGTTTTGGCAAACTTGCAAATTATAAAGCGTATTATGGCGATGTCATATGTGTTCTTATCTGCGTGTTTGTCGGTCTGCCTGTGTAGTAGTTTTAGCTCTCCACCACGAGGTGGGGTGGAGAAGGGAGAGACGGTGGGGGAAGTTATCATTAAATGCATAAAGAAATTAGCAAGCGCTTCAGCCGGTAGTTTGCATACTTTTTGCGGAAAGATGAGCTTTGGTAGGAGACTTATACGAGTGGTCCTGTCAGACATATTCTGAACATTCGCCATTTGCGAGTGGTTTTCGAAACCGTTCGTTGTGGGTGAGTCCCTAAAAAGCATATTAGAAACCAGAAATTAGTCGTGCTTGGAACTAGCTGCCTCCTAAACCGCATAAGCATAGAATCTTTGGATGTTCATCAGTGATGCCATCGCACCAAGAAGTATAATACTTTTCGTGCTGTACTTGTACCTATACCAAGTATAGTGCAGTGTATCGTAATAAACTTAAAACCGCAAGAACAGTATGAGTACAGTACAGTGTGATTTTCCGAGGAGCGGTACGAGTAGAGCATCGTACCGATTTTTTGGAAAAAAGTACAAGCACATCGCACCATCTCTTGACTGTACTTGTACTTAAAATGTACTTCACTCGCGGGAGATGCAGATTAGCGATACCGCGCTTCCACGGTTTCAAACTTCATCGTTGGTTCACAACGCGTCGCGTCAGTTGACTGATGAAGACGAATTATTCATTTCAGAAATAGAGATCGAACTCTTCAATTTTAGATATTCAACAATGTCAATTGGGGTGAAGGATTGACATTGTTGAATATTTAAGATAAAAAAGTTGTTGAGTACCTACGTCCTCACTCGCAAGTGTTGTTGTAGTGCTAAGTTTTGTTACAGTTCTTAAGTCTTTGCTGTACAACTTCTTTATAAGGAGATCTAGTTCCGTATAGTAGGTTCACGGCGTTTGTTTGTTTTGGCTTCTCTTTGATTTGTAGACCATATTTGTTTATGCTAGATTATTTTACATAGCATTCTTTTTGATGCGAGGAAATAGGTTCTTCTTAAAAAGACGGCATTTACTGGGCACGCTGTAGGATACCACACCTCTTACAATTGCGGATGTATGAAACCAAATTAAAGTGCGGCAAATGGAATTCACGTTTACGTATTATCTCATGAGCATACTTTTCTCTTTTCAGTATCGTCCAGTCGCTGACTTCACATACACGCGATATAGGTGAGCTTGAAAGTTCACTGCAACAAGGCAGATCTCGTGCCCTGTCTCACTCTGTGTGGCAGTTTTACGAAGTGGTTCAGGGAGGCTATAAGTGTCCGAGGTGTGGTGGGCGCGAACTAGTAGGCCTGAACACGACGAATGCTGTGAGGCACTTGAAAGTGTGACATGAAGCTGAATATGCACAGGTGGTGCAAGAACTCGAACATCGCAAACAGCCGGTAAAGCGGGCAGCGCCATGGACAACGCCGGAAGAGTCGTGAAGGATACAGGATAGCGCCGAAAAAAACGGTGCGTGAGGGTTCGGCAAAACCTGATGGCCATGCCGAGTGTCTCTCTAAGCGTGTTTCTCACCCACGAGTTTCGCGAGTATGCAGCCGCGCTGAATCCGTGGTTCGCCCTGCCCACTTCCAGATGAGGCCTTTGCTCGCTTTTCGACGGGCCATTACGAGTGATCAAGGAGAAGATTGTGCGGGAAGTGAGAGAATCTGTTGGAGCATCGGTCACTGTTGACATTTGGAGCGGAAAGTGTATCAAGGATTCGTTCATTGCTGCAACAATCCATTACGTAGGAGACGGATCTCTCAAAAATGCGTTTTTCGGTTTGAAGAGACTGAACGGACTTCCCGATGCGCAGACGATTAAACGAGGCTACCTTAAAATCCTGAACAGCGTGGGTATCAACGAATCCTCAATATACAGAGTGGTAACTGACTCAGGCGCAAACATAATGTGCGCTGTTAAAAATGAGTACGAGGTGCTGCACGGTGAAACAGGAAACGCAGGCTGCGAAGAGGTAACAGCAGTAAGGATCTCAAGCGACGAAGATGACAATGCTTCTACCTGCTCCGCCCTAACCTATTTGATTCCAGGGAGGACAAAATTGACGATTTCGAAGAGGCGGCCAGAAAAAGTGGGCTCGATATCCGATTTCCGAAAAGATTGAGTTGCATGGTTCACATGCTGCAGCTAGCGCTGGCAGGCGGTCTGAAGGCGTCCGGATGCCGTGCGGAGGTCGATGCGCTGATAAGGGTGGTTGGAAGATTCAGGAAAACGACTTGCTCAAGCGCCTTCCGTTACGGCTCAAAACGAAGAGGTATTTTGACTGTTTTTCACCTCGACGTGGGTATTTTTTATCTTTTTTCGCTAACTTCGCATTTTTTTCGTCGTTTCAACCAGTGGTCATTTTCTTCTGTCCGTTGGCTCGCACAGTTTGGTTTATTTTACTTATCAGCAAAGTAGTCTATGCTCTTTTATTAATGCCCGTCAAGAAAAACTGCAGGTATCAAAAGTACAGTGTGAGTATTGTACTTATTGGGCGAAAATACTTTGTACAGTATCGTACCATATCTCGGTCGCCAAGTGCAGTACAGGTACGATACGATCAGTTTTTTCAGGGGGTTGGCATTAGTACAGTATAATTCCATTTTTCGAGGGGAAGTACAGGTACAGTATCGTACCGAAATTTCTGGTACGACGGCATCACTGATGTTCATGAACCTCTTTGAATCAATCGGCATTTCATTTTTTTCTATTCCTTTCTTATAATTTCTACAAAGGTTCCATTCGCACGTTGGCTCCTTATTCTTACTGACGCTATTTGAATACGATTAGTAATTGCGTTACTTTCGTATCTGCCATATTCTTGAATTACACTGCTGTCATATTCGAGTGCGCCATTATTATTTTACTGCCATACTGCAGTATACACTCTAGTGCTTATTGCAGTTTTCTGTATTCTCACAATTTCAGTAAAGATTTTTCTTCTTCTAGCATAGCGTAGTCCATAGCGAAGCGTTAATCTAGATAACAATAACGATCAGTAGTTATGCCTTATTTCTGAAAACGTGTCTTAAATCTTTCAGAGGAATCAAGTTTTGTTTACGACCACCTTTTATTGTATGATGATGCTTTGGGTGGTCCATTGAATATTTTTTGAGTCCTGGCTTCCTTTTCGAACTACCCCTGCGCCGTGTCATGTTACAAGGATCATAGAGGCTACAACTTGCAACCTCTATCGAGCTCGATCAACTGCGTATGGGCCAAAATATCGCAGGTTATGAATGTTTTAACCTCCTTACGGGTTAATGCATCTCTCCCCTCCGGCCCCGCCCTCTTCCAATTCAAAGAGGTGAGTGAGGTAAAGGTGAAGGCGGGAAGGCCAGTTCGCCTGTGTGTGATATTAATCAATATTTGATGGATCTTGCGAAACAAGTAAAGTCATATAGTGCTGGAAATTTCTTACCAGAGCCAGTATAAAATGAAGAAGTTGCAGGCGACACTAACATTGACGAAAATGCCCCCTACCATAATGGCGTAGAAGGAGCTCACAGGGTCCATATGGAAAATAAGTGTCATTGAAAATATAAGCATTGTAGCGTAGCAGCCAAAAACGACGAAAGCGACGATTACGATAAGCGATTTTATTAACCTCCTGCTGTTTGATGCACCTGGCACAGTGAAAGTTGACTGGATATTTGCATAGAGGTGTCATGGATGGTTAGTGAGAGTATACATAGGAGCTGGCAGTTAATTTCTTGCCGATTCTCCCAGTTTCTCCTTCTGTCTACACTCAATATAAGATATCCATATTGCTCAGTACAACCCACTTAACCGACTGCAAATAACTACGCTTGCTATCTTTCTTATCACTTCCACCTAATTTCTATCCAATCCCTTTTTTTTCACATCCGTTCGCCGTCGTTTGCCTTCTCAGTCATAAAATGAAGAGATGTGAGGTATTTTGTCAAAATTTTAACGAAAACAATCCCAAAAGTAATGACTTCTTCTTCTGCATTTCTAAAATATGTTCAAAATATCCTTCAGAATATGAGAAAATGAGGAGATCACTACAAGAAAGTCGCTGGTTGAACTTACGTATCATTTTGATCACTGACGTACGCAACAGCGAGCTGCGCTATAGTATATAGTCCTGCAGGAATCATCATACCGATAATGTATGCTGTCTTATTCAGTTTGTTGTAACTAAAATAACAACACTGAAGTAAACAATTTTTACATGAAGGATCTGATGTTACGCTTGTTCAGTACACAGCTGTTATCTTTGCCCAGAGCGCCGTTACTACTGTTCAGCTGAACGCCTAGTTGCGGAAGGCAGAGACATCGATGACAAGAACACACCATCACTCAGCGCGTCACAGAAATAACGACGCAGGGTATACAACAGCACTTCTTATATGGCCTATGGTGAGCGGTTATGATAGGTGGACGGATACAGGGACTCATGGAAGGGAGGAGGGAAGAGGATGCTAAAGAAGGCCCGCCTTGTTATGAGGAAACGTTGCGAAATACATGCGGTTGCGCCACACCTTGGGGTGATGACACAGTTGCCAAATACCTGTTAATGACAAAGTGCAACCAAAGTGCAAGGAAAGTGCAAATCAATCGTGGAGTGTATATGTACGCAACACCTCCTCTTTTTGAAGTACAACAGTTAGGGAGACTATCTGCTGGCGCTGTCGCACTTACGTCGCCACGGTTCGACGTTGAGGCGTCGTGGGAATGGCCGTCTGCGCGTGCGAATCAGACGTCTCGGCTGGTGGTCGCCTTGGCTGGGTTCCGCTAGTCCCACTGGTCCTCTGTGTTCCCGATTCAGCGTCGTGACAGTCTTTTGCGGTGATGGCGGCTCCAGATCAAACATTTCGAAGAGCGTCAGAAAATCGTCCGACTGCTCGTGGTTTGGATATGCGAAGCCCTTTCTCAGCTGATTCGCGTGTCGGATCCATGTATCTTCTGTGACGAGTATCTGATATTGCACGTGTCCGACCCACTTTGGCAACTTTCCTTTTGTCCAGCTGACTCGTTGACCTCGATAAGTGCGAACAAGGACCGACTCACCGCGCCTGAACGTGCCGACTCGAGTGTAGTACTGTCGGTTGAACTGTCGCTTCATCCCCGTGTTCTTGACTGACTTGCGACGAACTTTCGGACTGAGTAGAGAGAGCGTTGTTCAGAGTTTGTGGCCTGGATCGTTGCTTGGGAGGGCGTTCATGATTGCATAGATCCTCATCGTGGAAATCCATTCACCTTTGAGTAGGTTGCACTGGGTTTTTGCCACGTAGAACACTCCTCGAGCTGAGGCGTTCTGGAAGCTGTAGTTGCATGCGCGTTGTTCAACGATCTTCACTTTATCTCCTGATGCACTGTGAGCGATAAGTGAGGATGGCTGAAGCGCTGGCCTTCCGATGGGCTGCCACGTTGACTTGCTCATGATCGTCACATCTGGTGCGGTGTCGCTTGGAAACTGACCGGATGATCGTCCACTGTGACGTCAGCGAAGCCTCGGTAACCAGTGCAATCGATACTTGAGACAGTGAAAACTGCATCTGAGCATGCTCGTCCGGTTGTGGGACGGCAAGCACCTTGGTTTGAACGGCGATTGATTGCTGAACTTCGTTTGGTAACGTTTCAGAATCCTTCCTTGCGCCCGATTTTCTTGCACATGGAGCAGCGATGCTGTCGATAGTTGCAGTCGCGATTGAACTGACCGGATGATCGTCCACTGTGACGTCAGCGAAGCCTCGGTAACCAGTGCAATCGATACTTGAGACAGTGAAAACTGCATCTGAGCATGCTCGTCCGGTTGTGGGACGGCAAGCACCTTGGTTTGAACGGCGATTGATTGCTGAACTTCGTTTGGTAACGTTTCAGAATCCTTCCTTGCGCCCGATTTTCTTGCACATGGAGCAGCGATGCTGTCGATAGTTGCAGTCGCGATTGAACTGACCGGATGATCGTCCACTGTGACGTCAGCGAAGCCTCGGTAACCAGTGCAATCGATACTTGAGACAGTGAAAACTGCATCTGAGCATGCTCGTCCGGTTGTGGGACGGCAAGCACCTTGGTTTGAACGGCGATTGATTGCTGAACTTCGTTTGGTAACGTTTCAGAATCCTTCCTTGCGCCCGATTTTCTTGCACATGGAGCAGCGATGCTGTCGATAGTTGCAGTCGCGATTGAACTGACCGGATGATCGTCCACTGTGACGTCAGCGAAGCCTCGGTAACCAGTGCAATCGATACTTGAGACAGTGAAAACTGCATCTGAGCATGCTCGTCCGGTTGTGGGACGGCAAGCACCTTGGTTTGAACGGCGATTGATTGCTGAACTTCGTTTGGTAACGTTTCAGAATCCTTCCTTGCGCCCGATTTTCTTGCACATGGAGCAGCGATGCTGTCGATAGTTGCAGTCGCGATTGAAATGCATCGCACCACAGAACCAGTACGGTGTTGATGGCGTCCTTGCTTTATTCCTGCGATCGGTTTGGTCGCTGCTGTGACCGCTGGTTTGTGACAGTCCACTTTGACGACCTGCTGACCGTTGCTGCCGTTGGGGAGGCCGGTTTTTCTGGACAGAGTGAACCGTGTGAGTAGGCGAGGAGTCTTCCCGACCACCTTGGTGTCGTGCTTGAGGTTCAGCAGTCGCTTGTAGTCCTCTGTGGGTGTCTGCACCGTTCAGGCTGGGTCCGCTTCGGTCTTGTCGAGTAGCTTCAGTCCGAATGCGTCGTCGTTTGACTGTAGACCACATACAAAAAAAAAACAAGGCACTTGAACTGATCCTCTGAGCACGTTGCGTTTCGAAATTTGGCGCACTCGCGATTGACACGAACGGCGTATGTAACGAAGTCTCCTCACGGCACTTCCGCGAGCTCCATACATATGTGACGTGCGTTGAACAGCAACTGTTGCGGCCCAAAGAGGCTCGTGAACAGATTGAATGTCTTCGCAAAACTGACATCACGAGGGGCCCTTGGCAATATGTAATTGGCGCACTTCTCATAGGTAGACGCGTCGAGTTTCTGGAGGAGGCGAACGCGAGCTGCGTCGGCCAGATCGACATTGGATACAACTTCACGTCGGCGTTACCATGACTCGAAGGTTACGCCCGTATCTGGGTCGTAGACGAAGACGAACTGCGTGAGGCGCCCGGAAAGCGCGTCAAAGCGTTGCTCGGGATCAGTCGGTCGTGGAAGACGCGACTGATGATACTCAGTGACGCCGCGGAGCGCAGCGGTGGGTGTAGACAGAAGCCGTTGGAGCTGCGCCTCCGAAAGCGTCGCCACCTCCACCCGCAGCAACCCGTTTATTGACTCTAAGCGCTACAGTCATGCTTGCCGGGACCGCCGTTACTACTGTCGAGCTGATAGCCGAATTGCGGAAGACCGAAATGTCGAGAAAAAGAAGTTTACCGGAGACACCACCACACAGCATGCCACAGGCACAACAGCCCACCGTACACACTAGCACTCCTTATATGGCCTATGGTGAGCGGATATGATGGGTGGGTGGATACACGGACTCAAGGAAGCGAGGAGGGAAGAGGATGCTGAAGAAGCACATGAGCCCGCCTTGTTATGAGGAAACATTGCGAAATATAGACGGTTGGGCCACGGTTGGGTCGTGTGGTGATGAAACAATTGCGAAATACCTGTCAATGACATAGTGCAACCCAAGTGCAAGGAAAGAGCAAATCGATCGTAAAGTGCATATGTACACAACAACAGCCGGAGGTAAACGAAATGTTTGCGCCCTTATTCGAAAAAGGCAGCAGCTGCCTAGGTCAAACAATGCATGGTTTTTAAAGTGCGGTGTCTTCCTATTCACTTAATTTCTTCAAAGTGTTGCTTTTCTGCTCCGCGTCATTGGACCTTGATAGTCACCGTAATGGTTGATTTTAATTAGTATTTTAATCACAAGTGAAACTAAACAATCAGATATAGTACGATGATCGAGAAGCAAGCATAGAACGTCTCGCTCTCATTTTTTCCGGTGAATAATGACGATTGTTAACACGCGGTTATACCGTTCCTACTCGAAACATGCCACATTGTCATGACGTCATTGGTAAACACTTGATGCGCAATTTGATTTGTATAACCTGTTCATTTCAAAGAGTAAACGAATGTCTCTATGAGGACAATTATATCAAGAATATACTCGGGTGAAGGTAATGTGCAACACGAAGAAATTCGGCCACAAACCTGATGGTAAAGCAAACGCAGAAAATACGGTCGACGCCGATGGAGAGAACGAGAAATGCAGCGAACTGCATGAATATATTCGGGACAAATTGTAGATAAAGACATGACTTCACCGTTATAAAGTATTTGCCCGTATAGATGAAATAAGCCGTGATAGCATGAGCTGCTTGATGGAAAAGTTCACAGAACGCTTGAATTGCGATTAAAATATTGCATCGATTTTGCAGTGCCCTAAAATATGCACTACAACAGTTCGGTCGAAGAATAACTTTTGAGAGTCACTCGGCTTCTTCTACTAACTCCTCCTCTCCCCCCATCTAGTTTTCACATACCACTTCGCATGTTGTTACACGATATTGAATAGCGAATTTTCAGGCGCTTGGATACGTTGTAATCCCTCAAAACCGATCTAGAAGATGAATAGAATGGTAAGCAATTATCCGAAAATTTCGCTTTCTCCGCACATCACGTTTCACAACCAGCAAAAATTCCCTGTTTCAACGTTTTGGCTTATTATTTATCAACTTTTAATCCCATTCGAAAGCGCTTCTTTCTGCGTTTTGATTTCATTCAGCTTTTGGATTGAATGAGCCTGCTGCTCAACAAGAAAACCTCTCGGGGGTGTGGGTTGAGTTTGAGGAGGAAGAGGAAGGGGTGAGGAAGAATTACGTGGAAATATCAAAAATTTTCAGTTTTTGAATTTGACCGCAGACCTTTCATCAATTATGACAACAACCCATGTCGTCTACTCCTGCAGAACCACGGGAACAGTAGCATAAGCATCTCTATCAGCACCATTCCAAAAATCACAATGTATTTATTCTTTTGGGCATCGATTTTTCGGGGCACGCGTAAGCTGCATCTTTAGTTCATTAAAGTTGACATTTCTTTGCGTTCTGCATAAAGACTGTTTTAAAATCTTTCCCGCCATCATTTTATTATTTGTACTTCACTTTTTGTTAAGGTCTTACTTTTCTTCATATTGTCAATCCAGTTGCCCTTCCTTCCAGACGAGCGAATTAGCAGTCGCATCTTGCCAAGAATTTATGAATATGCATATGGTTTCCGCTATTGTCAAAGAGTACTAATGATCGCTAATGCATCCAACGTAAAGAGCAAAATCATAAAAATCTTCGCCGTTATTCCCTCCCGATTACAACAAGATGGATTTTCATTTATATCCCTACACTTCAATTAATTATGGTATATTTAGCAGTGTCGCTAACAGTTTTGCTGTGCGACGTTTTTTAGGAGTGCAAATGCTTGCATAGAGCAAAATAGTGCATTGAGGGATGAATCCTAGTACTTACGTCATCGCTCGTTTCATAACTGCACAAAGGGCTCATCACTGTCTTTGTTTGCTCATGCTTAACACATAAAAGAGACGCTTTTTAAGGTTTCGGATTGAGTGAACGACGAAAGCGCAGTTTTTTTAAAAGAAATGTTGAAAAGTTTCATCGATAACTGATCAGACAGAGTCGTGTAAAGAATGGCGTACTCACCTGTTCCTTACAGTCGCAATAATAATGTTGGTATTTCCGAACCATCCAACTAATGTTATCATCAAGTACACAGAAATAATCTTTTCAGATATAGCAGCATCCATGTGAATACCTTCTGAATTGCCGTTATTGCTGTCCATTCGCTCAGCAATGATTTCTCACCGTTTGAAATCCTTAAATATGTTTTATTTTAAGCAAAACAAAGCTTTCAAATGAGATCCACACGCAAGTACAACTACTGAAGTAAGAAAGGAGAATGAATGTAAAATGAAGCGATTATCGATTTACCAATATAGCGCGTGGAATTTTGAGCACATTGCGGGCTGTCTAAAACGAATATCGGAATGCACCAAAGCATAACATGGCATACATCAAATTCGATGATTTTGCCATCTGCAAAATTTTTTAGCGATGAAGACTTTGTTTTTCAGCACGTATTTCCTGGACTGCTTAGAGATTATGCTGTGTCACTAACGCGACAAAAACACTGGCTGAGATGCGCAAATTATAAGGACAAAACTAGTAGAACATGTACACGCGGTACTTGCAATAGCGGCAAACTGCATAACTGCTAAGTGAGTATACAAGGTTGATCAACGATAGAAGACATTAGCATTCAAACCCTATCGAGTGGCAACGTAATGGATGAGACGATTCATATTTACTGGAAAAATATTTCTTATTTGTTGTAATCAGTATAACGACAAATGTGCTACTTGTTGGAGGACAGACGCAGTAAACATTATTTTACTCTAAATATTGCTAGACAAGATGTGAATGCAATTGTTGGTGTTGTCGGAGAACTGCTAACAGCATTCGAACGCAAGCGTCTACCTTAAGTGTGTGAAAATTAGAAGATGCAAAGTGGGCGGCGCAAAACGACAAAAGAATTATCACTTTTCGAATTTGCCGAGTATCCCATAGGAGCAGGATGATATGCGCTGTAATCGACGATGCCGAAATGTTGGCACAGCGACGACCGTAAAGGTTGCACTTTATTCTAACTGCAATAATCCACAAACGATCAAAATTCAGTTGAGGTTGAACTTTTCATGAAGCCCAATATCAGAAGATTATTTCAATCATGCCTAAATGCCACTGTAGGAAAGAATTAATATAATCAACCAGCGGCGAAGGATTTGTTTATTATTTATTCATCAGTCATTTGTTCACTTTATCGAAAGTCATGAGCACTGCAAGTTATGCTGATCCAGAAGTTTTGTATAGCATAATATGTCTGTTCCTGAATAAAGCAATTTTAAGCTAAACGAGCGAGATGGAAGGGAGAAATCAACTCACAGTCTGTTTTCAGCATAGACGGCACATGCGATGTACTTTAGAACTTTTCGCTTTCATTAAAATCCAGAAGAATCAACAAGCATATAATTCGATGAGTCATATGAACCAGAGTAGTGAACAAGATCAGATATTTGAAGATTTTTGTGATCTTTCCATGACGGGTGCATGCAGTTGGCTCATGCTTAAGATATGCACAAAGAGCATAACAGCCTGCACTACACATCACATGAATATTAATAGTGATTCTTATAGCATGCATTCTTAGGAATAAAGCACTCTTCTAGCATTGGAGAAGGGAATTCAAAAAATCTGTGGTAAAATATAAAGACATATACTAACGTTCTGAACATATATGTTCAATAAGGGGGTCATGATACTGCGACCATATGAAGGACAAATCAGCCCACACATGTTGAATAACGGATTGCTGAGGGACATCGCAAATACCAGTGCTCCGGGATTTTAGAAGAAACCACGCATGCGACTCTTTTCTCCTGCTACCTACACGCCGAATACGGCGGATCTCGTTTTTCTGCGGACCATGCAATCAAGAAAGGAGGTTGGGAGGGAAGTGGGGGGAAGGGGTGGCGGGAAACGGGAAGCTCCTTGCAGACGTAAGAATCGGAAGTCTAATGAAAGCTCTAGTAACTTAAGATTATACCGCTATCCAATTCTATGCGCAAAAGCTATCGTCAACAAAAACCGCTTTACAATGTGCTTCAAAAAAAGCGCCAGTACTCACTGGTTTTAAAAAGCGTTTACATTGAAAACATCCAAAAATATTCATGCTTCCCATCTTGTACCAAAATATGGCAAATATTGTGTTCAATGCATATAGATGGCAAACATTATAGTCGATTCATCGCATAATAGATAATTTCTGCCGATTTGATAGGAATTCGCTAAATATTGCGGTTCTTTAATTGCCCTTTATTGCTTCGTTTAATCAAATACCAAACGTCTAGAGATACATCATCGTTCACAATGGAATATATCTTTTCTTACAAACTGTTCTAGGCAACGACCAGATCATTCGGTCTCATAAACATCCTGCAAATACGAAATTTAATTTTTCAGTAACGAACTATTGAAATGACTCACTTGTTTCCTTTCGAGCAGTAATCCACATGATAGCGTAAATGACAATAACGATCATATTAAGCAGACAACCACCGACAGCGAAAAACACTTGAGACAAACCAGTATAAATGGCGTTTGTTGAGCAAACAATCAGCCTGAAAGGGAAACGACCTCTTGCAATACCGTCATCTTCAAAGGAACCTTGTTTACGATTTTGATTTGCACTCATATCTGGATACGAACACGGCGCATTAGCAATCTCGACCATTATGCGCTCCGTGAACCTCCCACATATTAACAATCACTTCGCCCAAATAAACACTTCTGCTGCACACACCTCCAATATGCTGAAATGAGCCCTTGTGCTTCAACTATGCCATGAGTTTTGCTGGGAGTGGTGCGTCACATTTGTAACATTTTCCTTTAGAAAATCTCCATTAATTTTTGGTTTTCGTCTTCAATCATTGTTACGACTAGCATTTTCTTCACTCAACATTTAGAGAGTCAAAAACAGAATTTGGTCTTCGTTAGCGTCACCATGGCAGCCTCACAAATCCGTTTTTTGCCCATCAGAAGGCACGCACGAGTTTTTAATGGTTCGAAAAATTGCCAAAAGGAGCCACCAAAAACTCCAACAGTAGGAATCCTGATCTGAAATTCATTGTTCAGGTGTCACTTTTTTCCGCATGCAATCACAAGTCGACATCGCTTTACCAAATGTAATGACTTCTTCTTTTTGCATTTCTAAAAGATGTTTTTGAACATCTTTTAGAAATCCTTCAGAATATGAGAAAATGAGGGGATCACTACAAGAAAGTCGCTGATTGAACTTACGTATCATTTTGATCACTGACGTACGCAACAGCGTGCTGCGCTATAGTATATAGCCCTGCAGGAATCATCATACCGATAATGTATGCTGTCTTATTCATTTTGTTGTAACCAAAATATCAACAATAAAGTAAACAATTTTCATACGAAGAATCTGATGTTACGTTTGTTCAGAACACAAACGGAAGTAAACAAATTGTTTGCGTTCTTATTCGAAAAAGGCAGCCGCTGCCTAGGTCAAACAATGCATGGTTTTTAAAGTGCGCTGTCTTCTTACTCACTTAATTTCTTTAAAGTGTTGCTTTTCTGCTCCGCGTCATTGGAGCTTGATGGTCACCATAATGGCTAATTTTAATTACTATTTTCATTACAAGTGAAAATAAACAATCTGATATAGTACGATGACCGAGAAGCAAGCATAGAAAGTCTCGCTCTCATTTTTTCTGGTGAAAATGACGATTGTTAACACGCCGTTATACCGTTCCTACTCGAAACATGCCACATTGTCATGACGTCATTGGTAAACAGTTGATGCGCGATTTGATTTGTTTAACCTGATCATTTCAAAGAGTAAACGAACGTCTCTATGAGGACAATTATATCATGAATATACTCGGGTGAAGGTAATGTACAGCACGAAGAAATTCGGCCACAAACCTGATGGTAAAGCAAACGCAGAAAATACGGTCGACGCCGATGGAGAGAACGAGAAATGCAGCGAACTGCATGAATATATTCGGGACAAATTGTAGATAAGGACATGGCTTCACCGTTATAAAGTATTTCGTCATCTCTTTCGTCACCGCCTCGGAGAGGCGACATGCCTGGCTTAGCCACTGTCTATTGGCGCGACACGAGAGGATGGTGGGGCCGGTGCAGAGCTGTGTCATGGCCCCTTTCGACTTCCATTTGTTGGTGGTTTTTTTGTAGTGTGTCGTTATCATTAACGTTCTATGTAGCCACTTGTTCTTATAATTGGTTTAATTCATCGCTTTGCTGTTCTTTTGTGTTTTGTGTTCATCCTTGTCTCTATGCATCGCTTTACTCCCTGTTGCCGTTTTGTTTATAACGTGGTATTAGTATTGCCGATTTGTTACGATGTTGCTCGCCCTCACGTCGCGTAACGAGTGGGTTTAATTACCCAAGTTTGAGGTCCGACGGGAGGCGAGCCCGCAGTACCAAGCATAGGACAAACTTGGGGCGTGAAGAGACGTTCGATTGAAGTAACGGGCACAAAAGGACGAGCAAACGAACAGGCCGGTTAATTTGTTCATATTCACGTTCTCTCTTTCGATTCCTTTATACGAGAATTCGATCGATATTTGCCAAACGTGTCTTTGAGAAACCGAGCCGTTACTCGACGTTATTTCGGGCCTGCTTTTTCTGTTCCCACCGAAGTATACATGTATAAATATTTTCTGTCAGTTCATATTGGGCCCATCTGTACACGAGAACATAGCAGAACAGAAGCCAAACCCCCTCTCTCAAAAGGGGAAAAACAATTTTCTGCTACACACAGTCAATTTCTCATCACGAAAATGCTTTTTGTTCTAGACCCAAGTCGCCCTCTCATTAACTGTCGCTGTTACAAACTTTTCGTCACAAAGACGAATTTCTGGTCGTGTTGGCCTTCTCTTCATCATGTTTTGTTAGATACTCGCAGCTTAACTGTCTGCTCCACGGATGAAAGTTTGCTTGAAAATGCAACTTACTTCTTCGTAGCACAAATTGTTAGCCATACTCATCAATTCCAGGTGATGTACATCAAATCTTGATATTTTCTATAGCCCTTGACCTTGCTAAAAACTGGAATAAATTCTACCATAACTTTGCCGTTCCATTTTTTTGTTCAATTTTTTGGCATTTTTCGCGTGCTTGCAAATCATTCTGCGCCAGCCTTTTTCATAAACGCTTTTTTTGAATGTATGTTTTGGATTGAATAATTCGATAAACTTTCATGCTCGCTCGCATACATTTCACGATGAAGTTGGAAAAATTGCAGTCCAAAGCATAATTTTTATTAAAACTGAAGTCGCAAAGTGTCACTTTGCTGATGCGACCATAAATCGTAATTCCAAGCTCAGTCCGCCTTTAAGCTGCCCTAAAATGAACGCAATAGTGAACGACAGCTTGGGGTGCTGCAGTTCCAGTAAGTACCAAACGGTGACCATGACGTCCGGAAGCAGGAGTAAACTCTTGATCCATCTTCATCCAAACTTCTTACTCGTTTGTTATGCGAGTCATCGGTGTTACGAGACAGAAGATAACGGTGATGTCGACCGTGAACACTTAATATGATCGCGTACATTTAATACTTGAAAACGGGTGAGTTTCTGAAAGTCAATCTGAAGGGCTGCGGTCAGTATCGCGAATTCTTGCTGCATCCTTCGAATGCTTCCAGTTGCTTCCGAAGTTTGAAAAAAAAACATTGGCATCCTTCATAGCGTGCTTTCTTCAATGGTTTCTGTAATAGATTTATATGTTTTCTTGAGCAAAAACGTTGCTGGCCATACTGTTCAATGGGAAGCTGTTACTGGCTGTACTGTTCAATTTCATGGTATGATTACGATTTGCACAGAGATGAACGGTGAAAGACGCTGAGGTGTATTTGCGAGTTATAAAGACCAAAACTATCTGAACTCCATCCGTCTTCGGAATGCCTAAATGCAGCATAACACCATATGGATATTTTGCGAGCAAAAATCAAGCATAATATAATTACTTTGCTGCGTAACTGAAGGCTTTCGTGCTCGATTACGCTAAAGGTGCCTCGTTAACAGATATCCATTGCAGTTTGTTATTCGAGTTCAAACGACACCAATTTCCGTTCGGTTTTTATCGCTTTGAACAAGTAGTGTTTTAGGGCTGAGAGTCGCGGAAACAACTGAGGACAATCAGCTCGTAATAAATTATGTCGATTAGAATAAGGTGACACTTATAGTATCAGAGAAAATGTGAAAGTTTTTGAAAAGTAGAACGACGCTAACTGAAACCGATGATACTGAAGCGCTTTTAGACCGACAATGTTCAAACGAGTCGCGTAATTCGGACTTTGTGGACCCGAGGAAGTTTTATGAATTGCTATTGTCTTAAAATTCGGACTTTATGGACCCGAAGAAGTTTTTTGAATTGCTATTGTCCTGAAATACATTTGCAAGTTTCCCAGCATCCCTCTTTTCCGTTTCAGAAACGACGATCAAACTCTACAACCATATCCAAGAAGGGAACGGCAATAGACAACAAAGGCCTTCATAAAGTGCTTCACGCAACTATACAGGATTGCTCGTAGGGTCCATTTAGCCACTCTAAAGGCTTCTTTCACTGACTCACTATGAGCTTTCCATTGCAGAAATTCCTCAAAGAACACACCCTAAATCTCGGATGGAAATGACAGCAGGATTCAAAAAACCCGGCTCGAAACACTTCGCTGGAAAAATCAGTGGATTTCCTTTGCGTTTCGAGCTTACGTTGTTTTACTGAACTAAGGGTCAGAGACCTTGCTCACACAATCGGTACCGATTTTTGAAGGTTGACTCGAATTTCTTTCAGAATATTCACGTCCATACTCCAAAGTCGTCTCTTTCAGTCGACTGACTAATTTGGGACAACCCGCATTCAAATGCAGTTTAATGATCGTGTGGAGCCTTTTTCTCAAGTGCAAACAGCAAACATAGTCTGGTTAAGCAATTCAGCCGTGTAGAAACTGCGAAATGGATAATGGTACTACTATTGAACAACGTAGTACCCTATATCCTTCATCAGCCTTTAACCTTCTAACACTTTTTTAAATGAACCTGAAAAATGAACCAAATTTTACCTTTACTTGGTAACTTTTCCCACGGCAGTTGAACGATTTTTAGCAGACTGTCGTATGAATTATGGTCAGTTGAGCAAAGGACGATAACTGTTTCGATTCTCTGCAGTGGAATTGATCTGTGAATGGGTAAAGGGAATAGCAATCTGATGCGGTCCATAGCCCTCCCTTTTCGTGCCAGAACTGCTACAGAGAGCACTGGTAAACAAAGCGTCTGCAGATGTGCGTACATCGTCAATGCTTCTATGTTGATTTGTTGTCAAATTTTATTTTCCGAACGCCGTGAAACAACCCGGTCGCATTGAATAGGAAACCTCTATCAAACTCGGTAAATAGCTGTTACATTAAATGGACGATGACTTGACGTCAACTAATATCGTAAACCAAACGTGATTTGTACAGATTAAAAAAAGTGACAATTTTTAAATATACACAAACACAGAAGATGGCCACGTCAACAATATGACGAACAGTATCTCATTTGTGAGGCGATGAGCGATGGGCGTAATTACAGCTCTGATTTATAGTGACAACATCGGTCACTTCTGAGGGTCTTAGCCGTAACTGTCGTCGGAAAGCAGCTCTGTAGTCGGCACTGTAATAACACGAAACATTGAACAGTAGACCGCATTTACTTGCACCACTTAACAATACATCAGGTGCGATAGCGCTCGAATGCTTGCTTGTAGGAAGATATTCGCGAAAGTGACGCTTCTGCGCTTGTATGAAGACGCTTTTGGTGCGTTTTGACAAACTTGCAAATTATAAAACGTAGTATGGCGATTTCATATGGGTTCTTATCTGCATGTGCCTGTGTAGTAGTTTTAGCTCTCGAAACACCGAACTTGAAGTTATGAAATTGGGCACACCGTAAGATCGCACTCTGTACCTGATTTGAAAGCGGTTCTCCGCCACGAGGTGTGGGCGAGGGAGAGACGGTGGGGGGAGTTATCATTAAATGGATGAAGAAATTTGCAAGCGCTTCGACCGGTCAGTTTGCATACTTCTTGCGGAAAGATGAGTTTTGGTAGGAGACTTATACGAGTGGTCCTGTCAGACATATTCTGAACATTCGCATTTGCGAGTGGTTTTCGAAACCGTTCGTTATGGGTGAATCCCTAAAAAGCATATTAGAAACCAGAAATTAGTCGTGCTTATAACTAGCTGCCTTCCAAACCGCATAAGCATAGAATCTTTGGATGTTCATCAGTGATGCCATCGCACCAAGAAGTATAATACTTTTCGTGCTGTACTTGTACCTATACCAAGTATAGTGCAGTGTATCGTAATAAACTTAAAATCGCAAGAACAGTATGAGTACAGTACAGTGTGATTTTCCGAGGGGCGGTGCGAGTAGAGTATCGTACCGATTTTTTGGAAAAAAGCACAAGTAGATCGCACCATTTCTTGACTGTACTTGTACTTAAAATGTACTTCACTCGCGGGAGATGCAGATTATCGTTACCGCGCTCCTACAGTTTTAAACTTCATCGTTGGTTCCCGACGCGTCGCGACAGTTGACTGATGGCGAGGAATTACTCAGTTGAGAACCTGGGATCGAACTTTTCTACCTTAGATATTCAACAATCTGAATTGGGGCAAAGGATTGACATTGTTGAATATTTAAGGATAGAAAAGTTGCTGAGTACCTACGTCCTCACTCGCAAGTGTTGTTGTAGTGCTAAGTTTTGTTACAGTTCTTAAGTTTTTGCTGTATAATTTCTTTATAAGGAAATCTACTTCCGTATAGTAGGTTCACGGCGTTTGCTTGTTTTGCCTCCTCTTTGATTTGTAGACCATATTTGTTTATGCTAGATTGTTTTACACAGCATTCTTTTTGATGCGAGGAAATATGTTCTTCTTAAAAAGACGGCATTTATTGGGCACGCTGTAGGATACCACACCTCTTACAATTTGCGGATGTATGAAAACAAATTAAAGTGCGGCAAATGGAATTCACGTTTACGTATTATCTCATGAGCATACTTTTCTCTTTTCAGTATCGTCCAGTCGCTGACTTCACATACACGCGATATAGGTGAGCTTGAAAGTTCACTGCAACAAGGCAGATCTCGTGCCCTGTCTCACTCTGTGTGGCAGTTTTACGAGGTGGTTCAGGGAGGCTATAAGTGTCCGAGGTGTGGTGGGCGCGAACTGGTAGGCCTGAACACGACGAATGCTGTGAAGCACTTGAAAGTGCGACATGAAGCTAAATATGCACAGGTGGTGCAAGAACTCAAACATCGCAAAACGCTGAAAGAGTCGTAGAGGATGTCGGGTAAGGGAGCGCAGGGTAACTCCGAAAAAAACGGTGCGTAACGGTTCTCCAAAAGCTGATGGCCCTGCCGAATGTCTGTCTAACCTTGTTTCTCACCCAAGAGTTTCGCGAGTATACAGCCGTGCTGAATCCGTGGTTCGCCCTGCCCACCTCCAGAGGACGTCTTTGATCGCTTTTCGACGGGCCATTACGAGTGACCAAGGAGAAGATTGTGCGGGAAGTGGGAGGATCTGTTGGAGCATCGGTCACTGTTGACATTTGGAGCGGAAAGTGTATCAAGGATTCGTTCATTGCTGCAGCAATCCATTACGTAGGAGACGGATCTCTCAAAAATGCGTTTTTGGGTTTGAAGAGACTGAACGGACTTCCCGATGCGCAGACGATTAAACGAGGCTACCTTAAAATCCTGAACAGCGTGGGTATCAACGAATCCTCAATATACAGAGTGGTAACTGACTCAGGCGCAAACATAGTGTGCGCTGTTAAAAATGAGTACGAGGTGCTGCACGGTGAAACAGGAAACGCAGGCTGCGAAGAGGTAACAGCAGTAAGGATCTCAATCGACGAAGATAACAATGCTTCTACCTGCTCCGACCGTGACCTATTTGATTCCAGCGAGGACGAAATTGACGATTTCGAAGAGGCGGCCAGAAAAATTGGGCTCGATATCCGATTTTCGAAAAGATTGAGTTGCATGGTTCACATGCTGCAGCTAGCGCAGCACTGGCAGGCGGTCTGAAGGCGTCCGGGTGCAGTGCACAGGTCGATGCACTGATAAGGGTGGTTCGAAGATTCAGGAAAACACGGCTCCATGCAAGGTCCGGGCTGAGTTTAGTAATGCCCTGCAACACCCGCTGGAACTCTCTCTGCTACGCCATGGAGCGCTATCTTCGCTTGAAGGACGCCGTTTGCGGAGATATGTATGTGCTCTTGCAAAAAAAGTGTTCAGTGTTTTTTCTGAGCCCTGTGTTTCAATCTCGCCTTCTTGTTTTGCGGCTCATTCCCCAACTGTTTCAGCTTGTGCGGGTGCGGAGTTTTGCAAGTGTCCGGTGTCTTTCCCATCCTCGTATTTCTAATCTCGCCTTTTTGTTGTGTGATGCATTCTCCGGTTGTTATGAGCTTCATGCCTGTACGATGACTTGCTCAAGCGCCTTCCGTTACGGCTCAAAACGAAGAGGTATTTTGACTGTTTTTCACCTCGACGTGGGTATTTTTTATCTTTTTTCGCTAACTTCGCATTTTTTTCGTCGTTTCAACCAGTGGTCATTTTCTTCTGTCCGTTGGCTCGCACAGTTTGGTTTATTTTACTTATCATCAAAGTAGTCTATGCTCTTTTATTAATGCCCGTGAAGGAAAACTGCAGGTATCAAAAGTACAGTGTGAGTATTGTACTTATTAGGCGAAAATACTTTGTACAGTATCGTACCATATCTCGGTCGCCAAGTGCAGTACAGGTACGATACGATCAGTTTTTTCAGGGGGTGGCATTGGTACAGTATAATTCCATTTTTCGAAGGGAAGTATAGGTACAGTATCGTACCGAAAATTCTGGTACGACGGCATCACTGATGTTCATGAACCTCTTTGAATCAATCGGCATTTCACTTTTTTCTATTCCTTTCTTATACTTTCTACAAAGGTTCCATTCGCACGTTGGTTCATTATTCTTACTGACGCTATTTGAATACGATTAGTAATTATGTTACTTTCGTATCTGCCTTATTCTTGAATTACACTGCTGCCATATTCGAGTGCGCCATTATTATTTTGCTGCCATACTGCAGTATACACTGTAGTGCTTGTTGCAGTTTTCTGTATTCTCACAATTTCAGTAAAGATTTTTCTTCTTCTAGCATAGCGTAGTCCATAGCGAAGCGTTAATCTAGATAACAATAACGATCAGTAGTTATGCCTTATTTCTGAAAACGTGTCTTAAATCTTTCAGAGGAATCAAGTTTTGTTTACGACCACCTTTTATTGTATGATGATGCTTTGGGTGGTCCATTGAATATTTTTTGAGTCCTGGCTTCCTTTTCGAACTACCCCTGCGCCGTGTCATGTTACAAGGATCATAGAGGCTACAACTTGCAACCTCTATCGAGCTCGATCAACTGCGTATGGGCCAAAATATCGCAGGTTATGAATGTTTTAACCTCCTTACGGGTTAATGCATCTCTCCCCTCCGGCCCCGCCCTCTTCCAATTCAAAGAGGTGAGTGAGGTAAAGGTGAAGGCGGGAAGGCCAGTTCGCCTGTGTGTGATATTAATCAATATTTGATGGATCTTGCGAAACAAGTAAAGTCATATAGTGCTGGAAATTTCTTACCAGAGCCAGTATAAAATGAAGAAGTTGCAGGCGACACTAACATTGACGAACATGCCCCCTCCCATAATGGCGTAGAAGGAGCTCACAGGGTCCATATGAAAAATAAGCGTCGTTGAAAATATAAGCATTGTAGCGTAGTAGCCAAAAACGACGAAAGCGACGATTACGATGAGCGATTTTATTAACCTCTTGTTGCTTGATGCACCTGGCACAGTGAAAGTTGACTGAATATTTGCATAGAGGTGTCATCGATTTTTAATGAGAGTATACATAGGAGCTGGCAGTTAATTTCTTGCCGATTCTCCCAGTTTCTCCTTCTGTCTACACTCAATATAAGATATCCATATTGCTCAGTACAACCCACTTAACCGACTGCAAATAACTACGCTTGCTATCTTTCTTATCACTTCCACCTAATTTCTATCCAGTCCCTTTTTACACATCCGTTCGCCGTCGTTTGCCTTCTCAGTCATAAAATGAAGAGATATATGAGGTATTTTGTCGAAATTTTAACGAAAACAATCGCTTTGTTCAAGTTTTTTAAGGAAAGAGAAAATTTCACGAGCTGAACTCGCAGTTAACACGAAGGCATTTTTGCAGTGTAATATCAAACTGACGATATATTGGATTGATAATGATAAAAATTGTGGTAAAGGATATCAAAATGTGCGCTATTATTTAAACATTGCTCATCATAGTGCATATCGTCTATGGATGAGGTGCTGAGAATGATCATTACATGTCACATTAAATGATGTTTGCCAAAATCCGATCTTGCTTCTTTCTGATGCGACTATGCGCACTTATTATAGAGAGTGATGGGAGGAGAAAAGTAAAATGATCAATATTGCGACATGAAAACTGCTATGGGTGAGAAATGCAGTTGATCTGTTTCGACGCTTTTATCGCAACCAACTGTTAGCTTGCTCTCTCGGTTGCTGCTCAAGAAATAACACAAAAATGCGCTACACTTTCTTGAGAGCAATTAGCTTTGTTACACTCTCATGCGCTCCATTAAAGTCCAAAGCACTTCATTTTCAATCTGCTCACTTTCACTAACATGTATCGCTACGGATTCAGTAAAAGCAACCTTTGGATCATAGTTGAAAAAGCAGAGATAAAAGAACGTCATGACGGAATTTGAGCAACCGAAGCAACTCACTTGTTTCCTTTCGAACAATAATCCACATGATAGCATAAATGACAATAACAATCATATTAAGCAGACAACCACCGACAGCGAAAAACACTTGAGACAAACCAGTATAAATGGCGTTTATTGAGCAAACAATCAGCCTAAAAGGGAAACGACCTCTTGCAATACCGTCATCAAGTCCATAGCACTTCGTTTTCAATCTGCTCACTTTCACTAACATGTATCGCTACGGGTTCAATAAAAGCAACCTTTGGATCATAGTTGAAAAAGCAGAGATAGAAGAACCTCATGACGGAATTTGAGCGACCAAAGCAACTCACTTGTTTCCTTTCGAACAATAATCCACATGATAGCATAAATGACAATAACAATCATATTAAGCAGACAACCACCGACAGCGAAAAACGCTTGAGACAAACCAGTATAAATGGCGGCTATTGAGCAAACAACTAGCCTAAAAGGGAAACGACCTCTTGCAATACCGTCATTTTCAAAGAACCTTTGCAATTTACTTTGTTTATGATTTTGATTTGCAGTCACCTCTGGATACGAACACGGCGCATTAGCAATCTCGACCATTATGCGCTCCGTGAACCTCCCACATATTAACAATCACTTCGCCCAAATAAACACTTCTGCTGCACACACCTCCAATATGCTGAAATGAGCCCTTGTGCTTCAACTATGCCATGAGTTTTGCTGGGAGTGGTGCGTCACATTTGTAACATTTTCCTTTAGAAAATCTCCATTAATTTTTGGTTTTCGTCTTCAATCATTGTTACGACTAGCATTTTCTTCACTCAACATTTAGAGAGTCAAAAACAGAATTTGGTCTTCGTTAGCGTCACCATGGCAGCCTCACAAATCCGTTTTTTGCCCATCAGAAGGCACGCACGAGTTTTTAATGGTTCGAAAAATCGCCAAAAGGAGCCACCAAAAACTCCAACAGTAGGAATCCTGATTTGAAATTCATTGTTCTGGTGTCACTTTTTTCCGCATGCAATCACAAGTCGGCATCGCTTTACCAAAAGTAATGACTTCTTCTTCTGCATTTCTTAAATATGTTCAAAATATCCTTCAGAATATGAAAAAATGAGGAGGTCACTACAAGAAAGTCGTTGGTTGAACTTACGTATCATTTTGATCACTGATGTACGCAACAGCGAGCTGCATTATAGTATATAGCCCTGCAGGAATCATCATACCGATAATGTAAACCGTCTTATTCATTTTATTGTAACTAAAATATCAACACTAAAGTAAACAATTTTCATACGAAGAATCTGATGTTACGTTTGTTCAGAACACAAACGGAAGTAAACAAATTTTTTGCGCTCTTATTCGAAAAGGGCAGCCGCTGCCTAGGTCAAACAATGCATGGTTTTTAAAGTGCGCTGTCTTCTTACTCACTTAATTTCTTTAAAGTGTTGCTTTTCTGCTCCGCGTCATTGGAGCTTGATGGTCACCATAATGGCTAATTTTAATTACTATTTTCATTACAAGTGAAAATAAACAATCTGATATAGTACGATGACCGAGAAGCAAGCATAGAAAGTCTCGCTCTCATTTTTTCTGGTGAAAATGACGATTGTTAACACGCCGTTATACCGTTCCTACTCGAAACATGCCACATTGTCATGACGTCATTGGTAAACAGTTGATGCGCGATTTGATTTGTTTAACCTGATCATTTCAAAGAGTAAACGAACGTCTCTATGAGGACAATTATATCATGAATATACTCGGGTGAAGGTAATGTACAGCACGAAGAAATTCGGCCAGAAACCTGATCGCAAAGGAAACGCAGAAAATACGGTCGACGCCGATCGAGAGAACGAGGAATGAAGCGAACTGCATGAATATATTCGAGACAAATTGTAGATAAAGACATGGCTTCACCGTTATAAAATAGTTGCCCGTATAGATGAAATAAGCCGTGATAGCATGAGCTGCTTGATGGAAAAGTTCACAGAACGATTGGATTGCGATTAAAATATTGCATGGATTTTGCAGTGCTCTGAAATATGCATCACAACAGTGTTCTATGGATAGTTTTTGTATTCATTACATATAGTCACTCGGCTTCTTCTGCTTTCGCCTCCATTCCCCCCATCTAGGTTTCACATACCACTTCGCGTGTTGTTGCACGATATTGAATACCAAATTTTTAGGTGCTTCGATATTTTGTGATCCCTGAAATCCGGTCTAGACGATGAACAGTGTGGTAAGCAGTTATCCGTAAATTTCGCTTTCTCCGCACATCGCATTTTGCTGCCCGCAAAAATCCCCGGTTTCAATGCTTTGGCTTCTTATTTGCTATCCTTTAATCCCATTCAAAAGCACCTCTTTCTTCCTTTCCCTTCATTCAGCTTTTTAACTGAATGAGCCTTCTGCTCAACAAGAAAACGTCTCCGGGTGTGGGGTGAGGTTGCGGAGGAACGGCAAGGGGAAGGCTTGAAGGAGAGTTACGTGCAAATATCAAATATTTCCAATTTTTGAATTTGACCGTACACTTTTCAGCAATTGTGACAATATGCTATGTCAGCTGCTCCTGCAGAACCAGGTGAACAATAGCATGAGCAGCTACAGCAGCACCAGTCCAAGAATTTTAGTTACCCTTCTAGGCATCGAATTTTCGGGTCGCGCGCCCCATCCACAGTTCATTAAAACTGATGCCTTCTCCGCATTCTGTATAAATACTGCGCCTTAAAGTGATTTCCTCCACCATTTTATCATTTATCGTTTTCTTTTTTAAGGTACTTTTTCCATATCGTCTGTCCACTTGCTTTATTTTGTAAAATAAAGAACTAGCAGTTACATCTTGCCAAGAATTTATGAATATGATCCCCGTGGTGTAACAGAACCTTCTAATGATACTCAAAAATAAGAGTGTTGTTCTTACCTTATATAATTAGTGTCGCTACATTGCCTTCGGACAAAAAATCACAAGCGACTAATGAGGAACTGAGCGTTAAATGTCCGCTATGATCTAAGAGTAGCGATGATCGCTAACTGCACCCAGTGCCGCTAATAAAGTCACAAGAATCTTTGCCATTATTCCCTCCCAATCACCACAAGTTGGATTTTCATTTATATCCCTACACTTTAATTAATTATGGTATATTTAGCAGTGTGGCTGTTTTGCGGCGCCGCTTTTTTCGGAGTGCAAATGCTTGCATAGAGCAAAATAGTGCATTGAGGGATGAATCCTAGTACTTACGTCATCGCTCGTTTCATAACTGCACAAAGGGCTCATCACTGTCTTTGTTTGCTCATGCTTAACACCTAAAAGAGACACTTTTTAAGGTTTCGGATTGAGTGAACGATGAAAGCGCAGTTTTTTTAAAAGAAATGTTGAAAAATTTCATCGATAATTGATCTGACAGAGTCGTGTAAAGAATGGCGTACTCACCTGTTCCTTACGGTCGCAATAATAACATTAGTGTTTCCGAACCATCCAATGAATGTTACGATCAAGTACGCGGAAATAACCACTTCAGATATAGTAGCGTCAATGTGGATGCTTTCAGAAATGCCGTTATTGCTGTCCATTCGCTCAGCAATGATTTCTCACCGTTTGAAATCCTTAAATATGTTTTATTTTAAGCAAAACAAAGCTTTCAAATGAGATCCACACGCAAGTACAACTACTGAGGTAAGAAAGCAGAATGAATATAAAATGAAGCGATTGTCGATTTACCAATTTAGCGCGTTGATTTTTAAGCACACTGCGGGCTGTCTAAAACGGATATCCGAATGCACCAAAGCATATCATGGCATGCATCAAATTCGATGATTTTGCCATCTGCAAAATTTTTTAGCGATGAACACTTTCTTTTTCAGCACGTAGTTCCTGGACTGCTTAGAGATTAAGCTATGTCACTAACGCGACGATACCACTGGCTGAGATGCGCAAATTGTAAGGACATAACTAGTGGAAGATGAACACGCGGTACGTGCAGTAGCGGCAAACAGCATCACTGCCAAGTGAGTATACATTTTGATCAACGATAGAAGACATTAGCATTCAAACCCTATCGAGTTGCACCGTAATGGATGAGACGATTCATATTTACTTGAAAAATATTTCTTATTTGTTGTAATCGGTATAACAACAAATGTGCTACTTGTTAGAGGACAGATGCAGTAAAGATTATTTTACTATAAATATTGCTAGACAAGATGTGAATGCAATTGTTGGTTTTGTCGGAGAACTGCTAACGGCATTCGAACGCAAGCGTCAACCTCAAGTGTGTGAAAATTAGAAGACGCAAAGTGGGTGGCGCAAAACGACCAAAGAATTATCAGTTTTCGAGTTTGCCGAGTATCCCATGGGAGCAGGATGATATGCGCTGAAATCGACGGTGCCGAAATGTCTGCTGAAATGCCAAAAAAAAACGCTGAAATGCCAAAAAAATGGCACAACGACGACCGATAAAGGTTGAACTACATTCTGCCTGCTATAATTAACGAACGATCGAAATTGAATTGAGATTGAACTTTTCACAGAAAGCAGTATCATAATTGTTTACAGAAATCGTTCACGTTGACTGCCACTGTAGAAAAGAATTAACGCAATCAACCAGCGGCGAAGTTATTCATTAATTATTCATCAGTCATTTGTTCACTTTATCGAAAGTCATGAGCACTGCAGGTTATGCTGATCCAGAAGTTTTGTAGAGCATAATATGTCTGTTCCTGAATAAAACAAGTTTAAGCTAAACGAGCGAGATGGAAGGGAGAAATCAACTCACAGTCTGTTTTCAGCTTAGACGACACATGCGATGTACTTTAGAACTTTTTGCTTTCATTAAAATCCAGAAGAATCAACAAGCATGGAATTCGATGAGTCATATGAACCAGAGTAGTGAACAAGATCAGATATTTGAAGATTTTTGTGATCTTTCCATGACGGGTGCATGCAGTTGGCTTATGCTTAAGATATGCACAAAGAGCATAACAGCCTGCACTACACATCACATGAATATTAATAGTGATTCTTATAGCATGCATTCTTAGGAATAAAGCACTCTTCTAGCATTGGAGGAGGGAATTCAAAAAATCTGCGGTAAAATATAAAGACATATACTAACGTTCTGAGCATAAATGTTCGCTAAGGAGGTCATGATACTGCGACCATATGAAGGACAAATCAGCCCACACATCTTGAATAACTGATTGCTGAGGGACATCGCAAATACCAGTGCTCCGGGATTTTAGAAGAAACCACGCATGCGACTCTTTTCTCCTGCTACCTACACGCCGAATACGGCGGATCTCGTTCTTCTGCGGACCATGCAATCAAGAAAGGAGATTGGGAGGGAAGTTGGGGGAAGGGGTGGCGGGAAACGGGAAGCTCCTTGCAGACGTAAGAATCGGAAGTCTAATGAAAGCTCTAGTAACTTAAGATTATACCGCTATCCAATTCTATGCGCAAAAGCTATCGTCAACAAAAACCGCTTTACAATGTGCTTCAAAAAAAGCGCCAGTACTCACTGGTTTTAAAAAGCGTTTACATTGAAAACATCCAAAAATATTCATGCTTCCCATCTTGTACCAAAATATGGCAAATATTGTGTTCAATGCATATAGATGGCAAACATTATAGTCGATTCATCGCATAATAGATAATTTCTGCCGATTTGATAGGAATTCGCTAAATATTGCGGTTCTTTAATTGCCCTTTATTGCTTCGTTTAATCAAATACCAAACGTCTAGAGATACATCATCGTTCACAATGGAATGTTTCTTTTCTTACAAACTGTTCTAGTCACCGACCAGATCAGCCGGTCTCATAAACATCCTGCAAAAGAGGAGATTCATGTGTAAATTGTTCCCACCTCTCGTACAATCTTTTACTAAAGATTAAGTATGTTTCCCTGCGATTCCATTGGACAGATGAGATGATCACCAGATATAAGATTATTTGTACATGCTGGATTTTACTAGTCTAGCTTCACCGATTCCATAAAGAGTAGCGAAAGGAACGGCGGACAAGCACAAACACATACATTCATGTACAAACATGACACCACCATAACGCGCTGTACGAGTGCAATTTTGCAAAAGCGCATATTAAAATTAAGATTTCATAAGTTGTGTGTGAGCAAACGATGCTCGTGAAACTATGCCGCACCTTACGCACACGTCACTCTGAGAGATAACAGATTCAGCGTTGACCGAAACTAGAAACATACTTGCCACTGCTTCTATTGACGGCACGCAACGGGCATAAGTGGGAACATTGCAGATCTTTATGTTTGCAGTGTTTTCAGGGCATTTTTTGCACTCTTGCTGTACACTGTGCACTAACACAGGGATGGCCGACCCTCGCCCCATTCCACTCCTCAAATGTTTCAGTCATTAACACTAAACTCCAGATCACGGCTACCCCGCGACCTAGTCTCTCTCGCTTTTTTGTCTGATTTACTCGAAAAAACGCATTTGCTCAAACGCTTATGGGAACAATTTTTCCACGATCATCGTTTGTTTTTATGACATTTTCAGCGGTCGCAAGATTTTAGAATTACTATAATTTTCATAGAATTCCATAGAATCTATAAGACCTTCGAATTCAAAGAAACGATTTCCAAGAAACAATCGAATTCAAAGAAACGATTTCCAAGAAACAACTATACAGCTGAACGATATGATTGTAATAAATTTAACCATCGGAATGAAAAAGAAAAATGGAATGCATTTGGGTTGCAATTTGTTAATCAGTCTCCGTGATCTCAGTACTACAAAAAGGGAATGCAATCAATGCGGACTCTTTATCTAGTTACCGTTAAAATTATTTACTAAGAAATTTAAACATCGGATTGCTAAATTATTTTCGCTTTCACGTGCGTGTGGTTCGACAACGTTTCGAGTATCGCTCTACATCGTCTATCATTTCAGCTCGTTCGTTCTTTAGGACCATAATGAGTGTTTTATCAATCTTTCACAAACCCAAATTCCATTATGACTTTCCAGCATTTTCGAATCATCAGAGATGTAAAAGGGGCCACGTTTTTAACAAATATTTTTAGCATTCATTTTTCATTAGTCCAGCTGGGTATATGATTTCCTCAAGAAAAACGAAACGATGAGAAAAGATTTCTCATTTGAATCTCGAAATGCGAAGAAAAAGCTTCGACTTCGACCGTCTACGGCATCGACAAACGTTTGTGGACTTCGCAATGCCGTGCTCCTGTCCGCTAAACAATTAAGACGTCGAAGGTGAAATTTAATTATAACGAAGGACGAAATGAGTCGTAAACGAAATGGATAATTTCATTTTAGTATTTAAGTAATGAAATGCGCATGTGCTATGTTCCACTTTTTGAGCAGCACCTCAACATTGCCCTTTACGAAGCTAGGCCAACGAGGAGGCAGAGGGTGCAGGAAGAGAGATAGCTAGCTTTCGATCCTTAGCCTCCTCCTACTCGCCCCCTTCCCACCCTTATCTCTGCACGGGACATCTCTTCAAATTCTCTATTTCCGATAGATGAGCGCGAAATCAGAATTTCAAGTGCTTTTAGGATACGCAGTTTCGCCCCCGTTAGGGGTGACAAAAAATCACAAAACGTTTTTGAAGAATGTTGAGTACATGGTGCTCCGAGGTTTGCTTCAGCTGCGGCTACGAACGACTGATGGAATTGAAAGATAGGAGGGAGAGATTACCGTGATTAACAAAGGACGGCAAGAGCTCTGATGCGCGAAAGGAAAAAATGGCCTTCCTTTCGCGGCCCTTCCTTTTCCACACTCCGATGAGGGATAAACGCCAATTCACAGTTAAACTGAAGGTATGATCAGAATCGTATGATCGTGATCCAAATGTATGACCATGAACAAAAGCAGAAATATGAAGGCATAGATTGGCTCACCGAATGAGATGGACACATTAAATTCCCTAACTGTGTTTACGAACTTCTAGTGAGACTGCCCAGGCAGCAGTCAAGGATTCATTTTAGAGACGACAGCTAACGTTCACATCTGGTCATCACCACACCAAAAATTGCGGAACATAACCGAAAGCAGATCACGTCAACGAGTGTGTTGACTGCTTTCTAAAACAAGGAACTTCCGGAGACTGAAAAGTAGCAAGATACAGTAATACGTGACCATAATTGTGCCCGAATGACTGGAAATTAATTGGGGTGAAGCCACTAGCCGATGCGTAAATGTGATGCACGCATGTTGAGTTGGGACAATATCAAGTGTTTTCGTGCTGATAATCTGATCAGCCAGCCAATCGCAGTCAATTTCTCATCACGAAAATGCTTTTTGTTCTAGACCCAAGTCGCCCTCTCATTAACTGTCGCTGTTACAAACTTTTCGTCACAAAGACGAATTTCTGGTCGTGTTGGCCTTCTCTTCATCATGTTTTGTTAGATACTCGCAGCTTAACTGTCTGCTCCACGGATGAAAGTTTGCTTGAAAATGCAACTTACTTCTTCGTAGCAAAAATTGTTAGCCATACACATCAATTCCAGGTAATGTACATCAAACCTTGATACCTTGCTGAAAACTGGAATAAATTCTACCATAATTTTGCCGTTCCAATTCTTGGTTCAATTTTTTGGCATTTTTCACGTGCTTTGCTGATGTGACCATAAATCGTAATTCCAAGCTCAATCCGCCTTTAAGCTGCCCTAAAATGAACGCAGTAGTGAACGACAGCTTGGGGTGCTGCAGTTCCAGTAAGTACCAAACGGTGACCATGACGTCCGGAAGCAGGAGTAAACTCTTGATCCATCTTCATCCAAACTCCTTACTCGTTTGTTGTGCGAGTCATCGGTGTTACCGGACAGAAGATAACGGTGATGTCGACCGTGAACATTCAATATGATCGAGTACATTTAACACTTGAAAACGGGTGAGTTTCTGAAAGTCAATCTGAAGGGCTGCGGTCAGTATCGCGAATTATTGCTGCATCCTTCAAATGCTTCCAGTTTCATCCGAAGTTTGAAAAAAAACATTGGCACCCTTCATAGCGTGCTTTCTTTAATGGTTTCTGTAATAGATTTATATGTTTTCTTGAGCAAAAACGTTGCTGGCCATACTGTTCGATGGGAAGCTGTTACTGGCTATACTGTTCAATTTCATGGTATGATTACGATTTGCACAGAGATGAACGGTGAAAGACGCTGAGGTGTATTTGCGAGTTATAAAGACCAAAACTATCTGAACTCCATCCGTCTTCGGAATGCCTAAATGTAGCATAACACGATATGGAGATATTTTGCGAGCAAAAATCAAGCATAATATAATTACTTTGTTGCGTATTTGAAGCCTTTCGTGCTCGATTACGCTAAAGGTGCCTCGTTAACACATATCCATTGCACTTTGTTAGTCGAGTTCAAACGACACTAATTTCCGTTCGGTTTTTATCGCTTTGAACAAGTAGTGTTTTAGGACTGAGAGTCGCGGAAACAACTGAAGACAATCAGCTCGTAATAAATTATGTCGATTAGAATAAGGTGACACTTATAGTATCAGAGAAAATGTTAAAATTTTTGAAAAATAGAACGAGAGGCCGACAATGTTCGAACGAGTCGTGTGATTTGGACTTTTTGGATCCGAAAAAGTTTCTTTCTCAACGATAAAGTGACTATTGCCCTTTTGCAATGAGAAGCAATCAGGAGAACTTTGAGAGATGACCTAAAGAGAAATGATAGTGGATCAAAAATCAGATTAAAGATAAGCCTAGGTACACCATCAGGATTGGAAGATATTCTGTCAGTGAGAGATGTGATACTGTTAGCAATGTTGGTAATAATATCAATGAGAATATCCTCAGTAGTCATTGTTGTTCGATCTTCGAAGAAAGGCATCATCATATTATTGTAATTTCTGAAAATATTTGAGAAGTGTTCTGCAAACAATTTCATCTTCGCGAATTTGCCACTAAAATAACGCTCGTATTGTTTTTAACGCACTGAACACTATATTTTATCTTTATCCTTATTTTAACAAATTTGTAAGCAGAATTAATATTATTGGAGCATTCCACATGTTTTTCATAGTTCGCTGCATATTTATCATATGCCCTCCGATACCCGTTTCAACATTTTTCAAAAGCTTATCAACCGCCAGCGATAAGCCATTGCAGCTATAGCTGAAATTTCTTTCCCCGTAATGAAACAGATGAGGACATATAGACTTGTATTTGGAACGAGACCTTTTAAAAGGAATACAGCACGAA
The DNA here is from genome assembly GCA_000803305.1 of Toxocara canis. NCBI lineage: Eukaryota > Metazoa > Nematoda > Chromadorea > Rhabditida > Toxocaridae > Toxocara > Toxocara canis. The sequence continues at coordinate 462,086 of JPKZ01001541.1, forward strand.
ATAACCATGCAGAATTGACGCGAATAGATCATGCATTGCATCAGTGTCAGCGCAACGCCCAACTCCTAAATCCTAGTTGCATGAGCAAAACATCTTGCTTGCATATTGATTGTTTCCATTTGGCTATTCATAAAATTGGAGCATGAATTCATCTTAGCTGACGTAATTGAGAGAATCGGTTACAGCGATGATCGCTGGTTGAAAACAATGCTCCAGAGAGAACACCACAAATTATATCTGGTCATTCGCAGACAGGTAATCGATCATAATGACCCCACGCGTTCCATCAAATATAAGATTGAAAAGACTATACCTCTGAAAGGAAGTTTTCGAAGTGATTTGACGAATATGAAGATTCATTTGTCAGCTCTGTCGCAACGCTGAAATCGCCGGCAGTAACAGATGGCTAGTAAGTGGCGCATAGGTCACTTCGGCGACCGAAGATCTCAGCAGCTTCAGCAACGTTACAGCCAGCAGCGCCATAGCCAGCAATGAAGCGGTATTTAGAAATTATTAAGCTGATGTATAAAAACTCTCAACCGAAGAGGGAATTCCAAGACTGAACTAAAAAGACGTTGAAATCCTTTATAATCAAAACAGCAACTTCTTTATGCTAGTGAGGGGAAGTCGATCATCTAGGAAAACAAAACTAGGAGTTAAGAGAAAGCAGCGAAGCGCCTTTATCATTTTCAAGCTATGTCTCAGCCATCACAATAATATCAGTCTTAAAAACAACTGAAGTAGTTAAACGTCGTTTAACTTGTTATGTATACTTTTCCAACCGTACATATATGGAACTGTCACAGCAGCTTGATTTAGCGGTTCGAAAGGGATCGCGAGCATGTTGCTGTCTGATTTAGATAAAAAGGAATCGTTGGCGTAGGCTGACGCCCAGACGAACTGACTCGCTCAGAGGTTACATTCGTCAATGAATTGTTCATATTCATTAGTGAACGAGTCACGTCTTTTCTCCACTAGAACCACCGACCGCTTCTGCGATCGTTGAATAATCTTATTCCGATATATGATCAAGTTTTCTTGAGAAGTGCCTACTCCTCGCTCTTTCAACCCAATCGCTATTTGACAATGATCTTCGACCACAGCCTTGCGCAGAGACGGTCGGATACGTAAGCGATTGAACACCTGTGAAGATCTGATTATCAGAATAAGGAGTCGAAGCTACGACTACCATAAGTAAACTTCGACCGATTTTACTACTTTTTTGCAAATGAAATCCATATACGTAGTTGCATTTGGGAGATTTGGGAGATGCTTGCAGAGAAAGCAAGCATACAAATACTTGTGCAAAGCGCGACAAGAAATCGATGAAAACGAGTAGCAACAAACGCATAAATTCGGTGAAAAATAAACATAAAATTGCAATGCAAAACACAACATTTGCATATAAGCTGAGAACTTTTTTAATAATGCTATAAATAAACGCCAAAAGAATTTTTTCACCCCCCCTTCTTTCACTACGCAAACAGAATAGAAATTATTTTGAAACTTTAAATATTTCGACCGAAATGGCATGTATACGAGCAGAACGAATGAATGAATAAAGCGATCATAGTTCAACGCAAAATGAACATGAAGACAATCTTCATCAAAACGATTCCTATTAATTTCTTTTTTCATCATTGCATTAATCTTGCTGGAAATGATTTATTTTTCAACGTTGACAAATCCGTCATCGCTTTACTCTTACAGCATTATTCACGATGCATTCTTTCCACTTTATCGCAACTTATCAAACTCATACAATGAGTAAAAATTGACTTTTCATTCAGATTTCTACTTTAAAAATTGTCTAATAAATTGTTGTCTCATTACAAAAATTTCGAAAAGGCTTAAATAAAATGAAATTAACGAACGATGAAATGCATGGCCGCCAACGAGCTAAAAAAAAGAACTTTGAATTATTATGAAGAAAAGATTTTTGTTGTTAATGAGAGGATCACAACCGTCTATTTCAGATTTGTCGAACAACGAATTAAAAACGATAGCTGTTTTAGCAACATGAACGGCAATCGTGGTGATCACATCAGGTAAAAACTAATACAGCTATACTCTTCTACAATTGTTTGCCTCATCTAAAAGAAAACGATTAAGCTGACATTTTTGCTCTTACAATTAATCATCACCAAACGGGCTTATAGCGATTTGAGTCACGAGCTGTTATAATCATCCACAAGTTTACGATTGTAAACTACCCTCTCAAAACGTCACGCATTTGCAAAATACCTCCTGAAAACTTTAAGTATTTGCAAAGTACCTTTTGAAAACGTCGTTCGCTTTCAAAATACCATCTGGGAAAGTCATGCCCTTGCAAAGTGCCTTCTTGAAACGCCATGTATTTGCAAATTACCTTCAGCAAACGCCATGCTTTGTGAACTACCTTCTCTAAATTTCACGCATTTGCAAAGTACCTTATGCAGACATTATGCATTATCAAAGTGCCTTCTGGAAAAGCCATCATGCCTTTACAAAGCACGTCCTGGAATCGTCAGGCATTTGTAAAGTACCTTCTGATAACGTCACGCATTTACAGCCATACAGAAACGTCACGCATTTGCAAAGAGCCTTCTGGAAACGTCATACATTTGCAAATACCTTCAGAAAACGTCATGAATTTACAAAGTAACTTCTGAAAACATCTTGTACACCCTCTGAAAACGTCATGCAGTTACAAAGCATCTCATCGAAACGCGTCATGCACTTGCAAAGTATCTAATGGAAACGCCACACGTCTAAACAGTACCTTCTGGAATTGTCATACATTTGTAATGTGCATTCTGATAATGTCACGCATTTACAAACTACCTCACGAAGAATTTATGCATTTGCAAAGAGCCTTCTTGAAACGTCATGCATTTGCAAACAACCTCCAGTAAACGCCGTGCATTTGCGAAGTACCTTCACTAAATGTCATGCATTTGCAACATATCTTCCGAAAACGTCATGAATTCGCAAAGTGCCTTCTGGAAAAGTCATCAGGCGTTTGCTAACCTCCAGTAAACGCCGTGCATTTGCGAAGTACCTTCACTAAATGTCATGCATTTGCAACATATCTTCCGAAAACGTCATGAATTCGCAAAGTGCCTTCTGGAAAAGTCATCAGGCGTTTGCTAACCTCCAGTAAACGCCGTGCATTTGCGAAGTACCTTCACTAAATGTCATGCATTTGCAACATATCTTCCGAAAACGTCATGAATTCGCAAAGTGCCTTCTGGAAAAGTCATCAGGCGTTTGCTAAGTACATTCTGAAATCGTCTGATATTTGAAAAGCATCTTCTGGAAATTTCATGCATTCGCAAAATGGCTTGCCGAAACGTCGCGCATTTGCGTAGTACCTCCTGAAAATGTCATGTATTTGTGAACTACATTCTGGAAACGTGATTTGTTTGCTACGTACTTTCGGACAACGCCTTGCATTGGCAAATTACCTTCTGGAATCTCATACTTTTGCAAAGTATAGATCTCTGCATCATCTTTGTACTGTCGTAAAGGTATACCATGGGTACCCATCGGGTAAAAAATTCGATTCGGTTCCACACATTTGCAATGTACCTTCTGAAAACGTCATGTATGTACAAAGTACCTTCTGAGAACGTCATGGATTTGTAGAGTACCTTCTGAAAGCATCACGCGTTTACAAAGCACCCTCTAGAAACATCATGCTTTTTCAAAGTACCTCCTGAAAACTCAATGGGTTCTTAAAGCACCTTCTGAAAACGCCACGAATTTACAAAGTGCTTATGGAAACGCCATGCATTCGCAAAGTACTTTTGAAAACGCCATGCATTTCGAAAGTGCCGTCTGGAAACTGCAAAACTACTTCATGAAAACCTAAAGCATTTGCAAAGTACGCCCTGAAGACATCATGCACTTGCAAAGCACGTTCTGGAAACGTCATACATTTGCAAAGTGCCTTCTGGAAACATCATGTATTCGCAAAGTGCCTTTTGGAAAGGTCACGCTTTTGCAGAGTATCTTCTGAAAACGTTATACATTTACAAAGTCCCTTACGGAAACGACATGCATTCGCAAAACAAGTTCTGGAAACCTCTTGCATTTTCAAACTGCCCCATGGGAACGCTACGCATCTGTAAAGAGCCCCCTGGAAACGTGATGCATATGCAATGTACCTTCTGAAAACGTCACGGTTGCAAAGCACCGCATAGAAACGTCATGCATTTGCAAAATACCTTCTCGAAACGTCATGCTGAAGGCGTCATGCATTTGCAAACTGCCTACTGGAAACGTTATGCATTTTCAAAGTACCTTCTGAAACGCCATGCATTTGTAAAGCATCATATTGGAACGTCATGCATTTGCAAGGTACCTTCTGAAAACGTCATGCATCAGCAAAATACCTGGTGGGAACGTCATGTCTTTGCGCCCCTTATACGTCTGTCTCTTCGGCTGATGTGCTGAACTCAGAAAACAGTCGAATAGTTTGGAACGGAGTTGTGAAATCTGGTATAGATAATGCACGCCTTGGTTTGCGGACAAGTTTGTACCCTGTGAATTACACCAATCTTCCGGATGGTTTACCAAACTTCGACGAAGATATGGGCAGTTAAAATTGGCTAAACCGTTGGTTTGAGTAATTATGGGCGTTTAAGCCGAGGGGATGCGCACGTCATCGGAAATGTGAAGAGGAATGAATTATTAGCAGGAATTAGAAAAACTGTTTGGTTGAAAAAAATTATTATGCAAAGTTTATAACTCATGACAGCTTATGGAATGGGTTGGCCTAATGGAAGAAATTGCATGGACGCGTTCGCCCCAACACTTCAGAGCGCTTCCGGTTGTTATTTCACGAGAACCCGAAAGTCGAATATTTATTGCTCTCTGACGGAGTTTTACCGATTCGTAACCTTCATTCTGAGCATCAACCAGCAACCCGATGAGACTAATCCTTCCATGGCATTTTAACTGATGCTGAGAGATTTTTTAAGAGTTCATTCGTTTTATTCGCGGCAAACTTACAACGACGACCAAAACGCACGAAATTTTACGCCTGGAATTAACTTTTCTTTTTTTCCCTAAATCATGGCTTTTTTTTCTTTTCAAGTGTTACCGGGGATCCTCAAACACGCCAGGACCGTCTTTTTTCCTCATCTGTTATTGATAAACTGCATACAACCAATACCAAACAGTTTCGCACATTGAAAACGCTCGAATCAAACCATACGGACCGAGACCGAGGCAGCTCTCCAAAGTGAACGGATACCTAACTTAATGATAGAATATGCGAGGTAGGCGAAAGATTTGTGCGAGATGGCGCTTCTTAAGAAAAGAGAGAAAGGGAAAAAATTTGACGGAACACCAGTCGAAAGATGGTTGATTTGAATTAGCGTTTCGGGAAGAATAAGGGAGGGATTGAATTTGAGAAGCGCGCTTTACGGACTATCCGACAAAGTCAAATATGAGTGACAGAAATACATTGAGCAGGAGGACTGAATTCGAGATATATTTATTCATCATTTTGAGTATTACTTGATCGCGAAGTAGAAACGTATTAATGGCCGTGCACAAATGAAATAAATTTCATATAAACTCTTCTGTTATGCGCCTTTGCAATTCGACGACCTGTCTAATCTAATCTTTCATTAAAGATTCGATTTACTCTTGCTGAACCGATGAAAAACGTGGTGTGACCGTTTGCAAAATGAATTTACATTTCTTTGCAATTTCAAATGAAAATACTATGTAATGAAGCTACAGGATAAACAGCGAAGAAACATACATTTGCATATGCTTTTGTTAGGGGGCATAACTATGAGACGCAAATGCCATAGGTTCGCAAGTTAGAGCTCATACGTCTTGCGAAGAAAAACAAAACAGAAAGACATCGAAATCCGAAGAGATTAATTATAGCAAGCAGGCGCAATGCCTTTAAAGGTAAGATATCTCGTATTCTATACGAGTACGCTGCGATCATTAGACGTGGCAGTAACTATTTGCAATTGATTAGTCCACCGAGAAATTACAGCTTTTAAACATGCTGCTGAGTGCTAACGACTTTAGGGTAATTGCTGTCATGAAAGCAGCCGACAGTGTCCATATTAGATGAAATGCAAAGTAGCAGAACCGTGAGAACTTTACGCTGCCACAACAGTGACATGCGCAAGAGGTGGATAGGCCGGAGGGGGATGGGCAGTTAAGAAGTCAGAAATTTCTGCACAACACAGCCGACAAACAGCCTGAAACATGCGCACTATGACAATTTAGTACATGCATGGGGACTGACATCTCTCATCCTTGCTTCGAAATGCGAAAAGGAGGGCGGTTACTCGCAACGTTCATTTTGAGCACCAACCCACAGTTGACAACCCGACGACATGAACCCTTCCATGGCATATTAACTAACACTGAGGGACTATTTTAAGAGTTCATCCGCTTAATACAGTCGTCAATGCACATACCAAAACGGGATGTGTTATTGGCAGGCAAGTGGTTCAAGCCGTCAAGCGTTTGCTTTTTGTTTGAAAGATTCCTCTGGTTCAGTCCATTCTCTATGCCATAAAATTCAGCCTAATGCGTGATACCTTTTCGCCTTTAGCATGGGAAAGAGCAGCAAAAAGAAATTTGAGCAGCTCGCACGAAACTGCACGATTGGGCACCAAATAGCGAGTGCTGCTTTCGCCCATAAGTAAATTACGCTAGCACATGCGCACGCAAGGTTTACAAGCTTTCAAGTATGCGTGAATGATGTCCAACTAAATTTGGAGCGGAAACCTGCACTAATCGAATCCTTCCATTACACACTAATCTAACGCATCGCAGAAAATAGCATTTTGCAGCACGAATGTCCCGATGCTATCACGAACGGTTTTTTTTTTCTCTTATCATTTCAAAGGGGGTTACTTTTCACGGATGATGATAATGCGTCAACTCTTCATTGTTTTGCTAAATTTATATATAGGGCACAGTTGCGTATTTAAACACAACTGTGCTCTAACGAGAAATTTTTATGCTCGCAAATGAAAACAAATCCGTTGTTGCTCAGCAATAGAAACTTCTTCGAACAACGGTGAAAATCTCAAGTCAAAAAATCTTAAGCCAAAATCCATGGTACCATGGGTAATTTCCAGGATTCTAAATTTCGGTCAACTGTTAAGTGCTAATAATGAACAATTCAGGTAGAAAAATCCCTCTCGCAAGTTTAGAAAAACCGAACATGCTCTCTAGTCCAGCTTCTTTCCTCTCTGTCGTTGGCCAAATCAACATCGGTCCACGGAAAACCACTGACCATTTATCTTCAACACAGCGATCAACCTAAGCTTGGATCGAGAAACGCATAACCATCTCATCTGTACTCACCCACATAGATACACATATTATCCCACAATACGCTAAGCCCCTCAACATATTATCTTGCAAGACGAAATCCCACAATACGCTCTGGCCCCATAACTTCATCGCCGACCAACTGAGAGCATCGAAACGCACTCTTACACATACACCTTCAGCATTTTGCGATGACCTTCCATTCCTACTCATACATCCGTACGTAGACTTTTTATTAGCAATAAATAAAACGCGGAACAAGTTTGATTAGATATTTCTGATGAAGGGTCTTAAAACGGTACTCGAACGCTATTTGTTGTGATTCCCTTAAAAACTACTACAGCTATATTTCCCATACATTATTAAAGTTGTTATGCTTTATACCCGAAAAAATTTTCCATCCAATTTCTTCAAATTCTCGTCTATTCAAGTGTCATTGCATACACCAAGACCATTTTGCACAACACGTCACAAAGTTCACATATTCGTTCAGCACACCGTTAATTAAATAAATTTCTGCTTCCTATAGAACAATCTTTCTCGTACTGTTTGCTATCGTAACAGTACTTTAATTTTATATTTCAATGCGTCAATTCATTTCGATTACTGTCTCTCGCAAATTGAATTACACTTTCTTGAACATTCCTCACAAAAGCCCATATTAATTACTTAAGTAAGAGTATGAACAAACCGATTACCTTAAGTGACAATCTGAACAAACCGATTACCTTAAGTAACGATCTGAATAAATCGATTACCTTAAATGAAAACATGGCCAGACACATTGGAAGCGACACTCTTATTCCGATATTTTCGCAATCAAGTACGTCATCATTAACGTTCTCTAATGGCGATATGGCTATTCAAAGTCATAATTACTTTTAACCTTACTATGCCCATGCTAATCACTAAAATCATCAGTATACTATTCCTTAACGCATAAACATATAATAAAGAGACATAGTCGTGAGTTTGCAATATAACTGAATCGAAAATAATTAGACGATACAATCAAAACGATAAAAGTTTATGCTATATAATAATACGTACGTACCTTAAAAACAATGCAAACAACAAATTAGCCTCAGAGGTTCTTCAGTGAAACCCGAAACAGCATGATGATTTTTACAACACAGTCAAACATAACAGATCATACTCAGAAACTATTTCAACTACAGTTCCCTTTTGGTTGGCAAAAAGGAACGTTGAGGAAAAAAACAAAAAAGGACGAAAAGACAGTTATCATCCTCAAATGCGACCTTTTATAGATTCGATATGACCTGGGGAACGAGATGCAAAAAGACCTTCAGTACGTGAGCATCGATATGAGAATACTATGAGCGTATCTGCTCAGAATTTCAACTATAAATGAACAAGACGAATCACGAAAGTGACATGTGGTAGGGATAACGTCTGCTTCATAGAAAACCGATGACACAAATTTGCACATTATCGACGTTTCATCTAAATCAGTCCTTCCTCTGTGGACGCACTTCCATTCGGAGGCGCGGTAACGTTGAAGGAGGGTGGGGATGGGGGGTGG
>JPKZ01001541.1:481297-493435 GCA_000803305.1 Toxocara canis
GACCTCCGTTTCAGCACAACTACCATCGCATTAGGACTATTTGCATCAAAACGATATATACCAAGAATCATTAACGCGAAAGCGCTTCGAGAGATTGACGTCATTGCACTTTGCAGTTCTATTCAGTGAACCGACCGCTCTCACGAACAAAATACTAATAATTAAAAACGCATTCATTCATCAACTGACCGAATAATCTGATCGCATAACCTCCCTCCTCCTCTCCTCCCCTCCCCCCCGGAGAATAGCCTTCTCAAATACCTTTCCATTCTAAAGATGCTCTCCTATATGCACTCATGAGATGCTCTCATATCATATTTTCTAAGCTTTTATGCGTTCTAATTTTGAACGTAGCGGAAGGACTCCATGTTTGGTAGCTTGGTAGGCAATCACCACAACTAAATTCCACAACGTTAATTTGCAACCAAGTTAAAATCAGTGGTGAGCACATATGAACACATATACGGGTAGTTGTACTGAAAATTTGCAGAAACCCGCACGAAAACACAAAGAAACGACCGGCAAGTATGTTCGGAGAAAGGCCTCTCACCTGCTAAGAAAACGATCTCCGTTAACAAAGCTGCATTCACAAAACAATTTTATTTTTAAAAAATGAAGGCAAAACATTCAATGCAATGAATGCAATGCAAACGCAACAAGTCACTTTGACATATTGCACAGCTGCGAGCATTAAATGACAATTGAACATTTTGTAAGAAACTCTATATACCTCATAGATATTACAAACGTTCGGTGTGTTATTTTAAAAATGATAGCGACTCTCGCGTATGTGCAATACATCTATATCGCATTCGCATTTATACGCATGCAAAGAGGCTAAATCAACTTCTGCTTCCTTCGCCTCCCAATCCGCCCACCCCTCACCCCTCACTCCGCTTCTTTTGTTCTCGATAAAGTTAGACAACATTGAATTGTGAAATTTGACAAGTACAACCAAAACGTGCACATACTGAGTCGATGATAAACTCTCGTCACGGCGAGTTCAACGAATCAGTGTGAGCCAAACATAGCACAAGTCTGCAACAATCAAACAGTAATCATTTTCAGAACATCTTAAAATTGGAACCACTTCAACAAGTGATAAAGAATAATGAACGGGTCGTCACCACACCGCTTTTTTTACTCTGCTTGAATTTCCTACTGTATAAACTGATGAAAGTCATATAACTATTCTTCTAGCAATTTACAGAAACAAACGATTCCGCTGAACGTAACAACCTCTAAACATAACCGATACCTCGATGAAACGAGAAAAATCATTCAATATGAGATGCTCAAATCAACTGGCAGCAAAAAGTTGTAACAACGAATGTCTTCCCACATTTACTACCCTTCTATAAAAAAAGTGATCTTTCAGCGACTCAGCCCATCGTTTCAGAATGAGAACATTTAAACTGCAGTTACCTCGATGACCCACTGCCGAAAAAAAAAACATGCAGAGAATTCCACAAGAACCGAAAAATTCCATAAGTGAAAGATCCAAAATACTGCAACAAACTTCGAAAGAAAACTGTTTGTTCTGATCATAGCGGTTGTTCGAATACGGATACTGCGAGGTACCGAAACATCAATAATAAATGCGAAGTGCCAAACAATCCCAGCCAAATAAATTTCTATATTCGTCGATTGCATACCACGTCATCCCGCCCAACCGTTGTATTTGTTTGTTTATTGTGAGCAAATTTGAATCGATGCCATATCTTTCCGATTGCACCCTCTCGTTGGCCAGCTTTCGCATCAACAAACCGTAGTGAATTTGTGGTGGCCAGATGCTCGTATGCATCACGAACTTTCTCATCGTCCTCGTATTTGTATTTCTTGAATAACGTAGACACAACCTCACTTCCCGGTAGGACGTATTTGTCAATCATTGTGAAAAGAATATCTGCATTCAGGTCTTCTCCTATTTCTTCAATAAAACAAGCACTACTGCCCGATTCTGTACCAGCAAATCCCTAGTGCTCTCGCCCCCTTTTAGTCTTCCTCGTTTGTTCTTGCATAACCATCACTTCTTCTATTACCACCTCCTTTCCCTCACCTCCCAACCGTACCGGATTCTGACGAAAATAACCGGCACAAGCATCACCGAAGAAACCGTACCAATCGACAACTGATTTGCCCCAGCAGTCGGTCCTGCACTGACGTCTTAGTGCCCGTTTGACAAGACCCATGAAGTTCGTGCCACGGGAGCTGCAGCAGAAGAGTTTGAAAACTTCAACGCAAGGTATATGCGTCGTGTAAAAGATACCGGTACAGAAACTGTTTCGCTTGCTACACATATCCCGCTTACAAAAGCACTTCTCGCGTTTATTTTCTAACCTCATATCACCCCACACATACACAGACTTGCCTACCATCTGTTAGACAACTTCACTGCCTGTTCGGCAACGACTTCATACCGATTATCCATTGCTCGGAATCCACTTCACTTAACGACGTTGTTTCGGTAAGCCTGTGCCACATGCCGAACGAACGCAGTTTCTTTATTAGGCCGATTCCTAAAACTCCGTATACTGTTATGGTATGCAGGATTACCAAGGAGAGAGGGACGGGGACAGGGGAGGGTTACTGGCCCAACCAGCTTAAAGAAAGGTTTTCAGTTTCTGAAAGTTTAGAAGCTTTTTTAAAGCTTATTTTATCTGGTTTTTTTAAATCAAAAAAAACAAACTCGCTTTCTATGTCCACAGAAAAGCTCCATAAAGTAACGCTCATTAAAATTTTCATGGTCAATTTCTATTTGAAAAAGAAAACGAGAACAGAACGCATCCATTACCTCCAGGTACAGCTAGTTCTGTTGTGTAACGTTATCTGTCTGCTGGCTTTCGCAATTGATGTGGTGCTGGTCCTCAAGCTTAAACGCTCTATTACCGCTCAAGTTTAACACCATGTTGGTCCAAAAGGTCAACGATCTGTTGGTCCTCAAGCACAACGTTTTGTCGCCCTTTAAACAGAGCACATTAACAATTCTAGCAGCGAGAGTTTTCTATTGTTTGGTGGCGCAAACGTCGCCTCACTGTTTGGATGCAATTTTAATGAACAAAATCTTTTCGGTGGCATCATTCGCTGGTCACTTTAACACTTTCACCTGGCTGCGCAGCATTAGAAACAATTCGCAGATTCGCCACTATTGCCGGGCTTTTAATGCGAATCTCGAAAAGCGCGACTACAAAAGCACTTGTTTACAGTTATAAATTAAGATAGAACCGATTTATGGGCACGCCTGGATCTGGGGACTCCCATGATCAAATGACATTCTCCATCCGAGAGCTTCCAGTGCAATAAAGGAGTGGTTCATGATGAATCATGCTATTTTTATTCAACTCCCTACAATCGTTTACACCCGAATTCAGTCAGTCCGTCCTCTTCCCCCTAGGCACTCCCCACCCCTCCCCCTCCTTCAATAGAACGGGTCGGGTTCCGCTCACCTTCCACCCTCAACGGCGTCACTTAGCATATGCGACCCCTGAGGCACAAACTTGAGAATAAATATTGACTAGTGAAAGTACCTCTCATATTCATGAAAATCTCGAGCAGAACAAATGACAAAGCGGCGTTTGCTAATGAACCGTAGAAGTAGTGAAAGTCACTCGAATCCCATTTCTTAGTAGTGGGTGTCACTTGATTCCCATAAAAACTTATATGACTTCCATAAGAGGCGGGGAATTCTTCAGCTAATCGTTAAAGCGATGACCCCAAAATCTGTAGACTCGCAGAAAACATGATCAAAAGGCTGTAACGTAGCGATGAAAACCTTCAGCAATCACCTATGATAATGCTGTCACTCCCTCGCCATACAACCAACTGTGGTCCCCAAATTTGCATTCTTTAATTTCGCCCGAATCAACGAAGCGTTTTCGTTTTCGTAGACTCATTCGCATTTCCGATCGAGGATACGATGTGACATCGGACATTGGACATTGTGTGATGTCTTCACTTCACAGAGCGACATCGGACATTCACTAGGATACGATGTGGTTATGACCGTCGCTAAAATACATCACAAATAAGACACCAGTTGCAAAACGGATACGAAACTGACGCGGCCAAAGCTCGCTCGGTATCGTTCAAACGAGAGTAGGTTGCGATCGTGAAAAGTACATCCGTTAAATGATTCGATTTCGTGCAATATCCCTCAACTATTTCAGCACAGCGCGAGCGTCACAAACCATTTCGCTGCTTCGGCTCTAATAAAAGTTCATGTGAATTTCGCATAAATTACACACACTGCTGCACCAATAGTGATCGAGGGCATTTCTGCATACGAAATGACTGTACGTGATCACCACTTACCTCATACAAACAACAACGTAAATAATCAAGCGATGGAACGCTTGCAGAAATATGATCAGTTTTTGACGCGGGAACATGCGCTAGGCTCTTGGCGACATTTTCAGGAAAGGTCGCACGGCAGGCAAACATTGTATTTCCGTTTAATGCAGTCGACCAACTTTTGCAGCTCTCTATTTCTCAGCCAGAATTTATCCTACCACCCTAGCAAAGCAATGACGGGGAAGTAGTCGGAACCGACTTTTAGTAGTGCAAGAGTGCTTATGATGTCTCCACTGTATTTTGCAAACGTTCGCCTCCGCGAACCGAGCTGTAACCAAGCCCCAATTAAGAGTGCGTTGGGTACGATGCATTTCCACGTTCTCCATGCAACTAGTTCCGCGTAAGTAAAGCGATCAATGCATCAGCATCGGCCGCTGATGAACATAAAGACAGACAACGTTCTGACGTGCGGGAAAGATTTCTATGAGGGAGGTCGACCCTAAAGGACGGTTTGAGTGAGCTAGAAGGAAAAGATATGCGGAACTCGCCCGACGCTCCTGAGGCATATTTTAAAATTTATAGTGCCGTTTCGCCATTGTTGGCGCTTGGCAGCAAGAGACGACACCACGTTTCGATTATAGTGGCCAATGGCAGTCCTGGTGCTCGAGCCGTTCCGCAATGGCATCCATAGGCGATGATGGCATATCACAAGATTCCTATCAAGTCTCCGTCGCTGTCTGGAAATGATACTTCTGAGAATTGAAGTTGGCGCATTCACACACAGCACGAATCTACGTTTTATAAAATGAGTACCTCTCCTTCACATCGCGTGTTTGCTGAGTGACCTTTAAAAAAATTGTTTTTTTCTTGTTCCAGAAGCTCTCATCACTGTATCACTCTTTCGTTTTCGTCCGTAAGACATACGTACTTCATGCAAAAGCTTTTCCGAATTTAATGACGTATGAATGCGAAAGGCACCCCCCCCCCCCCTCCCATTTTCATATCAAAAGAAACAGTTACTTCAGTTATGCATAGGTAAACAGTTTAATGCAAACAACAACGATACTGTTTAAAACAGCGAAAAAGTAATCACAGCTCATATATCTCGCAACCAACAATAATCACACAATCATAAGCGAACTGAACAACTTTTTCCAACACACAGCGAACAATAATCAACTTCACTGTTCAGGCTGTTTGCCAGTGTATTCCACTTGGTTAGGTGGCGAAACCAGTCTTTCAAAAAATAAGTACTCGCGGACGATTTCGTCATACTGCAGTTCGAAATCAGTACCTTAAAAATATTTCAAACATCGCTTAAACTATTACTTAACCCCCACGGCCGCATAAAATTAGGCGACCCTACAAACATCAAGGAGCGGGAGGGAGGGGTAGGAGAGGGGGAGTAGGAACGTCGCAAAATGAACAAAAATGCAGATACAGTCGAACCATTTTCGTATTCCGCTTTAAAATTTTCGAGAGTTCAACAACGAACGATAGCAAAGCAATCATATATCTAGCTTACAGAAGACGATGAGAGACGTTTAATTCAAACCGCTTGCTTAAGTGAACATAGCAGATCAAACATCTCGAACGCTGTGAGCGTTCAAAAGGTATAATTAGAAGCAATCTGTGACCAGAGATTGTACATGCAATCGCTGCCATCGAATAGTCTTCTCCACATAAACTCTTTTATATGCGTCGAAGGAACAGTCCTCTCATCGAGCTTTTTATTATGAGTACATTTGAATCGATGCCATATCTTTCCGATTGCACCCTCTCGTTGGCCAGCTTTCGCATCAACAAACCGTAGTGAATTTGTGGTGGCCAGATGCTCGTATGCATCACGAACTTTCTCATCGTCCTCGTATTTGTATTTCTTGAATAACGTAGACACAACCTCACTTCCCGGTAGGATGTATTTGCCAATCATTGCGAAAAGACTATCTGCATTCAGGTCTTCTCCTATTTCTTCAATAAAACGAGCACTACTGCCCGATTCTGTACCCGCAAATCCCCAGTGCTCTCGCCCCCTTTTAATCTTCCTCGTTTGTTCTTGCATAACCATCACTTCTTCTATTACCACCTCCTTTCCCTTACCTCCCAACCGTACCGGATTCTGACGAAAATAACCGGCACAAACACCACGGAAAAATCCGTACCAATCGATAATTGATCTAACCGAAAATGTGCGCCCATTCTGACGTCTTAACGCCTGCTGGACACGATCCATCGAGTATGTGCCAACGCACCAGTAATACGAGAGTTTAAAAATCTCCTTAACGGCCACATGTGCTCCATGGAAGAACGTACCGGCGTAGTAACCTTTGAGGCGAGCACAACACTTCCGCTTGCATCTCCACGCTTTCCGCATACGCCAACGTTTTACTCTCATCTCGCAGCCACACTCACAAAAACGACTCCTCGGCAACAAATTCGCACTCATCAACCACTTTTCGAATTCATCATCGCTGATACAGGTAAGTTCGAAAAGTTTAGCGACATTCAACGATCGCAACAAATCCATCGACTGTAAACCTGAAACAGTGTGTGCGCTATTCTGTGGTACTTTTAGGGCGAAAATTGCCCTTTAATGTTTAATGTTTGTGAGCATTTAAAATGTTAACGTCTTGACGCAATCTTCAAGTTACGGTAGAAATCAGTAAAAACAAACAGAAACATCCTTCCATGATCTATACAGATGCTGTATCTGACAAAAAAACACTAGCATTCAATGTATACAAAAGGAAGCTTATGGAAAAATTGTTAAACCTCAATTAACATCCTTTAGAAGCTTCTCACATTGGAAAAAAAAAATCACTCGCTTAAGTATTAACTTCTCATCTTTCTAATTACCAATCCTTTTCATTACATCATGACGAGCACATTGTAGCAACAAACGACAAAAGTAAAATATTATATAAATTTAAGGTGCATGCGATTTCTTGAACTTGCTGATATATCGATTATTTGCATGAACTCAAACGGTCATTTGTTTAATTCTATCTTGTCATGCAAAAAGCATAAGTTCGTTGTTCACATGCAATCTAAAAGTTGGTGGTAGGCTCAGCGAAAAGTCTCGTTGTTTTGTTTGTTTTTTTTTGCAAACTCGTAAAATGCCTACAGTATACCATTACTTCGGCTTCCCAGCTCGTACCAACAAGGGAAAAGACATACGCATAAAAACGTTAGCGAACCTTAAGATCAAGACAAATAATATATAAGGAAAACAAAAATTAAGATTCGCACTTGGAACGGTTTCTTGGTTTGCACAGGTCGCATCTGAACCAGAAGGAGGGGCGATCGCATATGTGTAAGGAAGAAGAATTCGCACTCACAGAAAAGGGGCATTAAGGTACGATTTGAGAAAGTGCTTTTGGATTTCACACATTTCGCGTTTGCATATGCAAAAATGGTACTTGCATTTGCGGAAATGGCCTCCGCGTACACAGAATCTGTGTCTGCATTTGCGAACTGCAACAACTGCATAGGCGAAAGAGAGTTCTGATTTTGTGTCAACGCAAGTCTCCTCTATGCAAAAGAGATCATCGTACGTTGGGGTATCGACTGCGCATGAATATGCAGCGATATATGATGATTCATGCAAGGTTTCATAAGTAACGTGATCCGTCACCCCGATCACTACAACTTGTTTATCTTTCATCAAGTTTGGTGACCTTAGATATTCTTCTACTCCCTTTTGGAAGAAATTCAACTCTAAATAACTTCAAGACAACATTTCCCAAACGCTTTTCACTATTGCTGCAGAACACATCATCATATATTCAACTGCATTATCCCACATCATTTTGTTTTACAAAAACCGCATTATCTCGAAAGAAGCCTTCGAAGGTATGATATTCACAGCTTTCCCGAGACAAATAGAAAACGGGGAGGGGGGAGGTGGGAGGGAGGGAAGGTGGAACTACATCAAGGGCCAGCTGGCTACTCTTTCTGCACATACTGATACTTATTTCAGTTCACGACATCGATTTGTCAATCACGTTTATGGTGAGGCTTGGGTGCTTCCTTAGCGGAATAGGTAACTCGCCCCTCTCGTCCAACCGGGAAAAGATGAGAGAGGAAAACTCTTTTTTTCCTCATATCAGGGCTATTTCCAGCCCAGTAAAAAAAACTCCACATCCGCAGTTTACTGTGATTTGTCTATCCCCACCCATCCCCCTCCCTCCTCCCCACACACAAAAAAAACATTTATCATAATTGTTCCAAAAACTGTCCTTTTTGCAAGTCAGCGCAAATCGGCTTGCGAATTTAATGATGTGAGTGGACGCAAGATGCCAGCCAGCACACATTGGTTCTCGTGATGTGCCTTCTCCTACCAGCTGCGTTTCGCTTTCACATTTTCCTTTATGGCTACTGAGATACGGTTTTTGTACACTGAATAACGGTTCTGCACCATGTATAGCGGTTTTGCGTTATCGATACATCTGTATCACATTGCTTTACGCTCTTTTCATGTTTTTTGTTTGGTACGGGGCGGGGATGATTTGTACCCACCGCGCCAGTTTTACACACTGCTACACGATCGTCTGCCTTGGTCTCGTTGCTTGTCTCTTTGGTGTGAAATATTAGCTGTCATATACTCGCTTCTCGTACAATATTTGCTGCCGTGTATCCGCCTCCTATTCACTGTCCTCGTTACATAATTTGCTCATCCGTTCAAGCGGAGAAGATACGCGACAATAATGAAATTAGAAAGAGTCACAGACTACGCCCATGAGAAAAAACATTGTGCTTTTGTCTAGAAGCCAGATCACAACTGTAAATGCTAAAACCATTGCGATCGTGCTATGTCATCCTTTCATTTTTTCATGTTTTTTGTTTGGTACGGGGCGGGGATGATTTGTACCCACCGCGCCAGTTTTACACACTGCTACACGATCGTCTGCCTTGGTCTCGTTGCTTGTCTCTTTGGTGTGAAATATTAGCTGTCATATACTCGCTTCTCGTACAATATTTGCTGCCGTGTATCCGCCTCCTATTCACTGTCCTCGTTACATAATTTGCTCATCCGTTCAAGCGGAGAAGATACGCGACAATAATGAAATTAGAAAGAGTCACAGACTACGCCCATGAGAAAAAACATTGTGCTTTTGTCTAGAAGCCAGATCACAACTGTAAATGCTAAAACCATTGCGATCGTGCTGTGTCATCCTTTCATTAAGTTGCTTTCACAAATAAATATTGCGGTCACCCATCGAGGAGGGAAAGAGGGAGAAAGATGGCGGGATCCATTTCTCCTTTTCAATGGTGCGATGTAAGGATCAAGATCGAAATCAAGCAAAGCTTACTTGTTGGTGAGTGAACGAATACGACGGTTTCACATCTCATTGCAGTTTCACCTAGCTCTCCTAGCGCTGCATTGTCGCACCGACTAGTATCGCCTCTCGCGCACCTTTTATTTCGTGTCGCTTCCTCTGCGTTGCTGTTGCTGTAGTTTATAATTTTGATGCGTTAGTATTTTGAGAAATAAAAAAACACTGTCTGCGAGCCATATTCGAATTCTTCATCCTTTGCTTTACGGATATTAGCTTTTAGGAGCGCCAACTATTGCAACCTATCACCTCGCCTTGAGTTTAATTAATTACTCTCACAACAGCACCCAACGTTGGCAGTACCTGTCTGAACGGCGGAATGTGATGCGTTAGAGTTCCCATTATGCATATGGTTTTCAGCTGCCATAATACAAAAGGCAGATGCCACTAATCTCGTCTTATGCCATGCTGTTGTTCTTCGCATAAGGTGATCTCGACTTTGTCGTTACGATTTCATTTTTCGTCTTCCCGCTTCACATCGAGCAAAAAGGAGATCAAAAAGCGTGACGGTACGCGTTGATAAATGGCACCAATTAAGGAAACCTGCAAATGCATCAGCAAATCGAAAAACAATCATCAATTGAATTGCAGATTATCGACGTCAAAGTCAAATGAGCGGAAGTAAAATAGCGTTTTCTGGAATGATGATCTCTTAAGGAGCAACATCTACCGCACTATTTGTTATTTAAGCAAGCTTCACTCCCCTGCATCAAGTAGGTTAAATTGACGTGGTCAGCCTTATAGCCTTTATTCAAATGAATCAAGAAAATGCACAAAAACAAATGTAAATGAAGCACTCTAAAGTGGAAGAGAACGACGTTTGGACATAGCGCATCTCGATAACAACGTATTACTCGATTGCGCACTCAAAAACACGACCGTAAGGAAGGCGGAATGTTCGGAATCCCATAACCGAAACGGATGCAAACGGAGATCTGGAAATTCGTCTTCAAAAGAGGACGAGAAGAGAAAGATAGTGTCTTGTCTCGCTCTCTAAAACCTTAAATACCGTTAATAGATTGCAAAATTATTTTGTAAGAAGCAAAAAAAATCAGCGCTTTTCTGAGATACTTCGTCCGAAAGTGTTATGACTGTTTAAAATCTCAGCTGCACTCGCTAAACGAGAAACTATTCAACTGCTCGCGCATATCAGACGTATCTCTCACCGCATCTAATTGACAGAGAGTCGAATTGCAACGATCTGAGATGAGAACTGGCTTGATTCAAAATGGAAAAGACGGTGGAGAAAGGGATGAAGAGGAAGACGAAAAGAGGGAAAAGGAAAAGAGGAAGAGATGAAAATCTGATCGTAAAACCGATATAACTGAAAGTTCAGATCGCAGCCAGTTCCCAAAACTAGGTTTGGCGAGAAATGGTGAAGATGGTGAGATCATATTTGATACTTGATGGGCGTTACCGTAATAAAAAGAGATGGATGAAATGCTAAAGCCGATGAGCTAAACTGAATCACGTTGATTTGTAATATTATTTTCAATGGCTTTCTAAATAAATTGTTTTTGGTGTTCGCAAAAGTATTATTTTGGCAATAGACGATCGGAGCAACTGCAATAAATCTTTTCAAGTCACCAATCAAATTGAGCAAGTTTTATGTTCACTAGATTCTCGCGTAAACGTTTCTTTGATGAAAGAAATAAAATTTTCACCAATTTTTTATGTAAAATTTGTGAGCGCTTACTAGGAAATATACGTAAAGGGAAGTGAACTCTAGGATCGCACCCCATTCTAGAGTATCTTCGGGGAAAGAAAATAATCAAAAATTTTTGAGAAAATTACCGAGCTCGCTCAGTATAGACACAATCTTTACTGTCAGCAATCGCAACGTATCTAAATATACCCTCAATTCGACAATTCTTGCATGCACAGGAAAAAAAATATTCTTTGTATTGAAATCGAAGTCCGGTCATCACAATGGTCGCTATTCCCCTGTAGTGACGGATGCTCCTATGTGTACATTATCGCGCACCTGATCACTACTAACAACGGTGGGCTGTTGCTATTTTAGCATTACGGTTCGTAGAATTTCAGGGTTTCACCTCGTAAGCTTCTAAAGTTTAATACAAAAAATTCATGCATCGAGCCTCCCTTTCAGTGGACACACATTGATCGTTCACTGCCAAAAATACTGACTGAACGTGCCAACTTCAAACAGTTTTGCGAGCCGTCCATTAAAAAATATATTCGCAAAAATAATTCAAAGACATATTCGCAAGATTAATTTAGAAATATATTCAAAAAAATAATGAATTGAAAAATACATTCGTAAAAATAATTCAAAAGTATATTCACAAAAATAATTCAAAAATATGTTCGCAAAAAAAAATTCAAAAATATATTCGCAAAACCAATTCAAAAATATATTCGCAAAAATAATTTAAAAATATATAATTCAAAAGTGTGTGAGCAGAAAACAAAATGTTTCACAAACGGCACCTACAACAACGAGTGTAAACACTAAGGTGACGATGTACGAAAATTATTGACAAAAAAACGT